>JAVJIF010005293.1:0-246855 GCA_038442645.1 Agave tequilana
CTCCCCATCATCTTCTCTGGCGACCCACCTCGTCGACGAACTCCATCCCCTGCTCCCCCCGCGCCCCTCCCCCCACCCCCCCAGCCATCCTCTCTCCCTCCCCCCTCCACCGGCCTCCCCCCGCGCTCCCCTGGGCCTCTTCGGCCTCCCCCTTTGACGCCCCCTCGGTACCCCACTCCTCACTTGCCCCTCTTCCCGGCCCCCCAGCTTCCCTCGCCCCCCTCTGTTCTGTCAGAGTTGGCCGAACAGAGGGGGTCAAGGGAGCTATGAGAGGATGAGAGGACGGGAAGGGGGAAGAGGAGGGGAGTGGGGTGCCGGGGGAGATGGGGGCGCGGAAGGGGGAGGTTGGTGACGGGAGAGGCCAGTGAAGGGGGAGGAAGAGGGAGCGCGGGGGAGGCCGATAGAAGGGGGACGAGGGAGGGGAGGGAAGTCCGAGGGGAAGGGAGAGGGGGCGCACGGGGAGTTCATCGGCGAGGGGGGTGGCTAGGGAGATTCGCCGGCGAGGTGGCGGAGGAAAGAGGAAGGAGGACGAGAAGAAAAGGACAAAATGATCATTTTTAATTTTCAGGGGGGGGGGGGACTTTTATCAAATTTGAGGGTGCCTGAATCCATGGGGTGCCCTCCTCATTCTTGGGGGTGGTAATAACCGCTCCATATTTACAACCGTGACATTATTTTTTTTGACAATCTTATCCTTAGTGAAAAGTCCAAAATGTCCTTCTTCCTCTTTCTTTTCTCCCTCTTTCCTTCCTCCGCCTGCCCTCCTTCTTCTTCTCCAATGACGCTTCGGCTGCCCTCCTTCTCCAGCGACGCCAGCCTCCCCTCCCTGACGCTCCCTCTCCCCTCCTGATCTCCCCTCCTCAGCGCTCTCCCGCCCTCTCTCCACCCTCCCGAACAGACTGGGGGGTGAGGGATGGGGAGATTGGGGAGAGCGCCGAGGAGGCGGAGATCAGGGGGGAGGAAGGGAGATGGAGAAGGGTAGTAAAGCGTGAAGGTTAGTAAAACGTCATGATCACCGGATAAAAGGGCAGTTGTTAGTGTTGAGCAACTCAAGCAAACCACCCTACCTTGTGAGGTGGCCTCGTTATCCGCACATGGTTGGATGAATGAAGCCCTCATCACCCAAGTGGTGAGTTTGAGGGGCACTAGTTGAAAGATTACTTGATCTTCTAGGTTTCGAGACTGATAGGCTCGCTATGCAAGACGGGTTCACTCGATTCAGTACTTCAATACAACAAAGTCGAGAAAAATGGAGATGCAAATAGACATGAGATGATAGGGAATGTTGAAAGGGCAATGGGAGTTGGGGGCAATGCGCGAAGAGTTGTACCCAATTTAAATGTACCTGAGGGATCATAATAAGAGTTTAGAAGGAGCTAGCTTTTTCCTTTTTTATAGAGTCAAGGGGCACATGAAAACACCCTAATGTCGCGCGCACAAAGACTCGAACGTCTTCACCGCTTCCTGAACTCTTATCCCATTCACTGAAATTGAAACCAAAACCAAACTAAACAAACTGTCAAGGAGAACTGCATCTCTTGACCCTGAGAAGAATTCTGCTACACTTTACTAGCTACTCAACTAACTTCCATGAAGAATTACTATCATTGCATAATTCTCTCAATATGAGGAGGGAAAAGGAACTATCCTAATGATTGTAAATAATAAAAAAAAACACAGGTAAAAGTTTGGCAAGGCATTTTATATATGAAAGCATGGTGTGAAACATGCATTTGAAAACAGTCGACAATGAAAAACATTGTGAAGCAAACTAAAATAATAGAGAGATTCAAGGAATCATGAAATTAATCATCCAAACAATAACCACCAGCAAGCTATTGGCTAGTACAACATTAGCAGGAAACCACAAATCTATTTTCCCATTCATCAGCCCAAATACCCCGCAAACGAGCATGTCTGCAAGCGCAAGAGAAACTGCTGTTGAGGTAAGATTCAACTCAAAACGAGTATCAAAGTATTGGGCAGATATATTGTACAAGCTTTTTTCTTTTGATGTCGGCTCCAGTGGCTACTTAATACTCTTTGAAATATATTAAATTTTCCAATTTATTGAAAGTTTTTGCAACCACTAATTACATTTTCAAAGTATCAGGAGTAAAATCCACCACAACCCGAAACATAGCACAAGCTATTGAAGCGCAACGGTCAAACTGACTGTTGAGGTGGTGACGTGCTTCCAGAGAGATTGATGCCTTTCTGAATGATAGATCCAGGTTTGCTCGTCATTCAAGTCAGTCAATGGACTTTCTGCCACCGGAATAAGTTGGTGGCCACCGCCTGAGAAAGGGTTGTGTAGTTGCCCTAGAAATTTCTTCCTTTGTATTGCATTTCCTGTATAAGGAAGATCCAATTATTGACATGGTCAAGCTTGACTTTTAGAGAGAACTTCTAAGAATTACCACAAGAAAGAAACACACATGATACAATCACTTGCTCTTCTGGATGAAAGACAACAGTTCAGCAGTCAACATATGAATCAAGAACGGTAATGGAGAGCAACCAAGTGGACATATATAATTCTAATGAATGTACTTGATCTTAGAAAACAAATTATATAAAAGATACTCAGCATATGAATATACAACTGTGGAATGTGAACCTTTTATATCGTTATTAATTTTAGGTTTCAAACCTCAGGAGGTAGAAACGGACATAATGCCTCTTTTATCTTTTCCAGAACAGCAAATGCATATTAGCTAGCGCTAAAGGCATGGAAACCATCTGACGAAACATGATGGTGTTATACACTTCCAGAAGAAAGTATTAAGATAAAAACCACAATATTGTCATATTTCAAAGTTAGAATGAAATATTTGGCATAAACTTCCAGTTGCAGGTCTTGCGAATGACTTGGACCCTATCATGTCTCAATGTGAATACAAACAATATTCATTTATTCATCTTTTTACACAATATGAAGATTTAAGATGTCATCACTAAAGTCAAGTGCCCTTACATATTAAACTCCCAAAGCACCCAAGCAACAGAGAATAAAAAAAATTGAGATATCAAGTACTCAAGGAAGAGACAGAGGGTCACTGCTAGCAACCCCAGTGATTATTGGTTAAAAGAGACATATAACGTGATATGTTATGCAATATGGGTGAAAGTCGGGCAAATTCATATCCAACCCAACTGGTACAAACCCCGGCAATCTGCCAGGTTTGGGAATGGCATTTCTGAAACTAGTATGAGTTTGTCATTCATGTATGTTGGCAGTTGCCAGGCTTGGGTATGGCATTCTCAAAAAAGAGTCCGAGGGTCTGTTTGGTTGTCGTAACTGGCCGTAATTCGTAGTTGTAATTGGTAAAGTCTTTTACAATTGTAAATGAGTTACATGGATATAAATTTTACGGTGTTTGGTTGGTAATATAAATTGTAAAGTGGGAAAGTGTATTGTAGTTTACGGTGTTTGGTTGTCGTAATGTATAAGTCGTAAGTGAAAAAGTTGACCACAAAATTAACTATTTGGTGATTTTAAAATTTTAATACTGCAAATAAATATTAAAAAAGTTAAATATTAAAATTTTAATATTAATATAAAAAAATATTACAAATTTGTATGACCACAAAATTAACTGTAACTGGGCTGTAAGTGAGTGGTAACTGGTTGCAAGTGAGTGTTAGTTGAGTTACGTAAGTCTTTTACGAATTACGGTCCAAACAAACACCGTAGTTGTAACTGGGAAGTAAGTCATTTACGAATTACGGAGTTTTACGCGAAACAAACGGCCCCCGAGTTTGCGCGTACACATGCACGCATATGTATTTATACATATGCATTCATTTGAATCTATATAGTTTTAGGGGCGAATAATTGTCTCCACATTTTCTTCCCGCAGGGCTATCTTAGTTATAGACTAAACTTCAAAAAGTTCACATATGGAGTGACGGCCAAATGCATACTGTGGTGAAATACTATATAATAAATAAATAATAATTTTCATTCTTATCAAAACCTATATAAATCTAATTATATTCAAATCTTAAGCATCTAACAAAATTTATTCATAACCAAATATCACCTAATTCTAAATATTCTCTCTCTTGCCACTTAATAGGGAAAAAACATATATCTACATTACAACCACAAAAGCCACATTTGAAAAGGTAGCCCTAGAACTGTCTCAAATAAACAACATAAATAAATCTAGAATTTAGGGACCAATAAAATAAAAATATAAAATAAAGACAATCAAATTAGAGTTCCAATCTATTAAAATAGAACTCATCAAATTAGAAATTTAGAATTTCGATTAATTAGGATTCTAAGAAGGAACTAAGAATCCTAAGCTAATAAGAATTTCAAGAAAAATCTGATGGGTGGCAACTTTATTATACCATCTTTTGACATACATGCACATCCCAAATTTAATAACATTTTTACTTTAGTTTTGAAGATAAGTAGCATGTTTTTTTTTAATTGAAATATATCATGAATTAGAGTGAGCAGATAGGGCGGAAGCACGAGACAGAGAAGAGCAGCTGTGATCTGTATGTATGACTCAGTGATGCTTCTTATTGAAACATGTCATGGATTAGAGTGAGACCAAATGGGGAGGGAGTAAGAGGGGAAACGAGGGAAGGGGTGAGATAAAGAGAGGCTTTCACTATTTTCAGAATTCTTATTGCGTTGCAAGGGCATGTGCACAACTTTAATAATCTCAAGACATAAATAGCATAGTTTTGCTCAATATTATGCCCTAAATAGAGTCTTGCAATTTGATATTGTTGCCTATGTATAAATGGCTAAATGCTTACAAAATTAAGTCTTTCAACAATATGACAAGAGGCCTTGTGATTCATGACATAAATTATTCACATGAGCAATATACTCTATTCAACATAATCGACATGACTTGAAAATCTATAAATGAAAATTTGTGCCTTTGAGGGTTTCTAAGTCGTGGATCATGAGATTTCTTATGTTCTCTGCTGCACGGATACACGCTAGAGATGGTCGTATCCATATCCCTCGTGTATCTACACTGACACATTCGAGGTGTTGGGTGGATAAGTGTCTCATATAGCCAACATGTGCCCAGTCTTGAACAAACTTGAAGACAATTGAATTTGGGCCGTATGGCGTTTAGTTCTAATGGCATACAGTCTATGATTCATGGTTTAATGTTTATATAAAATTGTATTCATATGGTATGTTGTTCTGAATCTTGAGGTTAAATCATGCCTTATCCTAATTCTTTATATATAAGAGAGATTATTTTATTATCAAGTCCATGACGTACTATAACCTAGGGTTTAAGATTTTGTGCATCTTCTTTATCTGTCTTGCAAGTCCATATCATGTCTCTGTGTTTTTGCAACATGGGTTATATTATTATCCACATGCCACAACTGTTTGTTTTGCAACCATTTGATCCATTGGCAAATGATCTCAAAGTGCAGGATTTTTTCAATTATAGAACATCAAAAATCTTTAAATCAAAATTGGTCATAAAATTTTATAAGACACCAGGCACTTTGGCAGGTGGACATATCCGGCCATCTTAGCTTGAAGTATCAAGCCGCTCTAAGCGTGTGTGTGTGTGTGTGGGGGGGGGGGGGGGGGGGGGGGGGGGGGGGGGGGGGGGGGGGGGGGGGTGGGGGGGGGGGGGGGGGGTGGGTGGCGGGCTTGACAAACCATTCCATTTAAACCAATTATTCACCGCTCATTAGAAAAATAAACTCCATTAGAGTTGTCCAAAATCATTTTAAGTACTTAAATTTCAAAATCAAATGAATTTGGTTTTTCTAGCTTATCCATCAAGTAACACATAATGGACAGTTGAAACTAGCACGTTGCTTAAATTTGTGGTTTGGGATTGATAATCTGAACCTTAACATGATCTAGACACTTTAAAATTCTTACAAACTATGTAGGGTTTCAAATATCCTAGATTATAGATCTAAAGAACCTGTTATTCCAGCCATCCATACGGTGCTTAACTACTTACTTGATGCACAGGTTAAAAAAATTCAAATCATTTGATTTTTTTGGTTTTTATGCACACAAACTGGACATCAACTTTAACATAGGAGATCCATCTATTGCTTCCAGCTTACAATTTCTACACTCTAGAATCAGTGACGGCCATTTCATCTTTATATATATTTTTTATTTACATTTGTTCAACAGGCTTTAGTTTGGCTTGGGTTTGAATTTTGATTATGTTGTAAGTTATACTTTTGATAGATTTGTATTGTATGATAATACTTTAGCGTGATTACTAAGAGTTGGCAAATGTTGATAACTGCTCAACAAATGCCCCGTAGAGTTTCCAAAAAAAGCAAACAAGAAGATCACTTTACTCAGGACAAGCCAACTCAGACTGAACCCGAGTTCGAATCCTAGTCGGTGCAGGTTCCGATGCCAAGCCCAACCCGGGTCAGATTTGGGAATGGCTCAAACGCAGATCAGTTGCCTGATTTCAACCCATTATGCAACAACTGAAATCTACGTATCAAGCTAAGTTCAACACTCAAGTTACCTGGAAGCCTAGAAATAAAACTCAGATAAGCTAAAGGTTGGAATTGAGGCGACAATCTCAGACCATAGATTTGGCCGTAGTAGCCTCATTACTGCTAGCTTCTCTAAAGCCTAAAATCATTTGTTTTCTAAAATAATGACGAAACCAGACAAAGACAGTCCTAGCTTTAATTTTCTTATTTAAAAATTGGCAGTGGGATAAAAATGAGCATCTATTTGAAGCATCCAAACTCTCCTCTCGTTGAAATTGGTTTTAGAAAGGATGTATGAGTCATACAAAGACATGGTTGACCGCAGATTGCTGTTAATCGGAGAAATATAGTTCAACCACCCGAAAGGTCAAGACTAGCAGTAAGATCTCTTCTAGAAAATAGAATGGATGTAATGTGCTCACTTCAACATTTAGTAACCTGCTAATTTTAGAAGAATTAAGATTAAATGATTAATAAATGGGAGTTGGATCCTAAGATGGTTGTCGAGGAATATTTTTCACTTTTAAAAATGGTGTATCCAAGTGGAACAAAACCTTGTCCATACAGTTGTGAAAGGCGCTAGACAGGGGAGAGGTGAGCCCCAAACTAGGGCCTTGCCACCTGAGGTGCCACAGCTTTTAAGACAAAAGAAAAAAAAAGCATAAAACCAATGCAATGGGAGGAAACAGGAAGAAGAAGAAGAAATAAAGGCAAGTGGAACTCTTCAATTCATTGCACCTCTATGCTGCACTTGACACTGCTGCTGCTGCTGCCATTTGAGCCGGCAATGAGGAATTGAGAGAAAAAGAGTGAATGAAGAAGCGTGGGTTTTTAACATGTTAAATATGGGTTATGGCTATAATTTAAACGAATTTATTTCCCTCAAAGAAAAAAAACTTAAAACCCATTTAAGTTTTAATAGAAAACCTGACCCCTCTTCACCCGCCCCTACATCGAGACCCTAACCAATTGCAACAGCAGCAGCAAACATGAAAAGGAATGAATGTAGCCAACAAGCTCGGCCAGATGTAGATGATATCGTTGGAAAACATAAGTGTTTACTTTTCTTCGTTTGTTTTCTCTCCCTTTTTCCTTTATTTTTTTTATTTTCTTTAATTCTTTTCAAAGGATTGAGGCAAAGGCCACAATGTACGTGAGCCGCCAAAGTTGTCCCAGCGGCCACCTAGGACACCTTAAAAAAAGCCTCTGCATAGGAATTAGTTGATATTGTTTTCAAACTATGCATGATCGAAGGTTGTGCCCTCCCCTACCCCTTGAGCACAACAGGAAGAAAAAGAAAATATCAGCAATTTAGCAACAATGAACTCCACTAAATGATGACAACATTTTAGTATTATTATTATTACATTTGTAACACTTTAAATCCTTTACAATTAAGCTTTATGTAGAGATTGTAAGCAAGAAAGCTTTGAATCAAAACACTAGAGCAAATTAAACCTATAGCATAGAATTAATCACCAGTCTTCATTCATATTATCGCTATAGAGATAAGGATCCTAAAACTTAATTATCCAACATGTTCCTGGAATAAATATTGCACATGCTAATCTCAATTTTTTTTCACAGCCCTCTCAATTTTTATCACAGCCCTCTGACAGCCCAAATTGTTTACAACCAACACCGCGGAAATTGACAATGTCCATTTAGATTGGGAAAGCCTCATAGAAAACCATCCTATGTTTGCATAATATTAGCTAACATAAGAAACTAGGGAAAAGTCAACAAAACAGAATTACTGCTGTTACATTTTGTTTCCCTAATTTAGCCTAGGTATTTGATATAGATGCCCATTGCACAACTTTTTTGAATATCCCCATCTTATATTTGCCGAACTTCTTTCTATTTAGAGACAAAATCACTCAAACACTATAGCAGCTATCCAAAGAGAGTATTTCTCACCATGCTTTGATTTAACAAACCAAGGATCATGCTGTCGATGAAAATAAAAACTCAGATTAAATGAATTTAGCAGCAGGACTTGCTTCGTATTTCAGATTTAGAAGGCAATCGATACAACACATCCAGCAAAAGCAATAATAAAGTACAATATTTCCATGTTGCAACAAACTCAGTGTCCATTAGTTGAAACTTGCCAACCCTCTTTTACACATAAACAGAACTTATAAAAGATTAATTAGAGCGCAATTCTTAGGCATTTATGTAACATTTGCCCACAATATGCATTTTCAAAAAAGAATAACTACTGTCAAATTTTAGTTCCAAGTGAAAATAACTAAAAGACAAAAGAAGACTTACAGGTGGATATGTTGGCATGTAATAAACAGGCCGAGGTTGCCCAAGAATCACCTGCTGTCCATACTGCAAATGACAATGAAACGACAACAGCAGTAAATATGATATGGCAAATACTTGCAAAAATGTATAATTTTGTAGAAAATAGCAATCCAGGTTTAAATTCAGCATATGGAAAGTAATGCCAGGTATAAAGGCCAATAGCATACCAGGGGACCATTAGGGTGGATATATGCCTGAGGAGACGGAAACTGAGTGGACTGTGAGTTGAAAACAGGCTGGTGCCCGACAAATGAAGGTCCAATCTGCACCAATTATTCCACTTAAAATGGAAGGCAGTAAAGGGATCGAAATAAGGAAGTTGCATCAAAATTTGGCTAGAGACAGGAGTTGACAACATGAAAATCTCAATGGTACTCAAGGAAGGAATAATAAATTTTTAATAGTAACCGGTTGCTTGTATTCTTAAAGATAGGCTTGTATTCTTAAAGATAACTAAAGGAGGAATTCGAAATTCACCAAGAACTACGCCCCATTTGAACAGTGCAAGTAACATAACATTGCACCTGGATGTTCATAATTGATTGAGGAAATGAAAATTTCACAAATATGAATGAAAGCAGTGGGTAAGAAGCACACGGTTGACCTTTCATTTCTTAACTGTAATGTGTTCTGAACAAAGAAAAATGAGATAAGATTATTGAATTTAATCTAAGATTTTCAGTTGTCTTCGGAAGTGTAATATCAAATGAAGGATGTTACTTATACGGACAGGACGATGTTAAATGGTCTCAAGTTGCCAGTTGGAATAGGATTACATAAATGGTCTGTTTTATAGCTGTTTGGATTGCTTGCTATTCATTGTTGGTCCACATCCATCGGCTTAACCATTTGGGTCAAGTGGTTGTCTGACATTGTTTAAGGGAGCCAGATCTCAACCATTCTCATTAAATATAAAAGTTTCTAGGCTATATCCTATGTGCCCCTTTGATGAATTGCCTATTACAGGCAAAAAAAAAAAAAAAATCCAGGATATCCAATGTTGCCCATTTGATGATTTGCCCGTTACTGGGGGAAAAAAAATCCAGACTATCCTGTGTGTCATGTATAAGTTTCATGATTTCAGCTTTATATCAAGTACTAATTTTGTTTGAAATAAAAATAATAAAGAAGTTGAAAATTGGTGGGGAAAAAGAAAGAAAGAAAATGTCTGGTGCTCGTCAGAACAGTTTGCTTCAAGTAGAGCTAAAGGGTTCACATAGGAGAACAAAAGGAGAAGTTCAAAAAGATCTGATACTGAGAGCAGCTCCTCGTCAAACTGGAACTAAGGGGTTGATCTATTAAGTAGGTATAACCAAATAAAAATGGGGGCTAACATAAGTTCCCATATGCCTAACTGTGGACCATAAAACTGTGCAAATGTCATACATTTGGATCATACCCATTCCTCTTTCCAGAGGAAATTTCGACTCTTTATAAGTATGTCCATGTTCAAAAGTCCTCTCCAAAAATGTCACAATTGCAGCTCCTAACAATACAGCAAAGCCAACTATTCTCCTCTAACAAAACAATAGATGTGACTTGCCATTCCTGCAGCACCACTTGTATAGCTCTATCATCTATGTCAAATAATAGGCAGCCAAGCAATGCATGTAATTATCAGTCATATTTCCCAGACTGTGGCATCACTTGAACTTTACATAGTCATAATAATAGGGGCAAGATCATGCCATCCATTTTGCCGCTGACAGACCTCATTGTTGGAGCCAGCACACTACATACAAGATGATTGTCATCATCTGTCAGCTCGATTCTCCGGTACCATAGGCAACTTTCTCCACCCATGCAAATACATGCATATTTTTCTAATTATCCTAGGTCCCCATCTGCATGATTTTTAGCTTAACTATTAAGAGTAAGTGCATTCAAAATTTTCCATCTTCTATTCCATCTACTTGATCTTTGAAGAGGTGCGCAATTTTTCACAATCTCAATTAGCATATGAATCCTTTACTAAGTCTAGCTATATTATCCGTGTAATTTTTAGGTTAAGCCAACAGACCAGGTGAGTTAAGTTGATTATGAGGATCCATTAAATATATCTTCAGTTGGGACCATGGTTCTCTCCATGTCATTGACTACATATCATCGTCTTCATTATTTAAGCCTTTTTCAATCAAAATGGAGTTAGGGCAACGTTCCGTGAAAAATTTTACGAAGTTATATAACCAACCATTGACATGACATCAACCCTCTTAAATCATAACTAGTGTTAAATTCCAAGACAACAACCCTCTCTTAAGTCTTAACTAGTGTCAAATTTCCAGATAAATAAAGTTATAGACAAGAGAGGGGCTTATCATAATTCTAAATTGGGAAAAAGTCTGGTAGAGGGAATATATGATAGATTTTCTACAGGGAATTTCATCAACTTCATATGACTAATTTAATTTAAATTAGTAACCTGTTTTGTATAAGCAAAAAAAAATCCATGGCTAACATATAATTTTGTTGGAACACTGATAAAGGGCCAAAAAAAACTATATTTCAGACCAGCTATTATTTTCCACCATTCTGCAAGTGCAAAAAAAGGAGTGTTACACGTAGGTGGGAGGGGAGGGGTGTATGCGTTTCTCTTTTCCTTTTTGTGTGTGTTTGCTGTGGGTGAGTGGTGGTGGGGCGTGGGTGTGTGTGGGTGTGTGGGTATGTTGGTTTAAATGTTAAATTGTTTTTGGCTCAGCAAAGCATAAATGCGTCAAACTGTATCTTACAGGTAGGTAGCCTGGAGCTTTCTGGGCGTCTATGCGCCGACCTACTAAAAATGATATGACATAATAATAGGAGAAGGGAAGCTTGCAAGGGAGAGAACATGGTATGGATTTGGTTTGTAATAGGGTTATCACCGGCAAGAAGAATAAGGAACAAAGTGTTGGAGATGAAAGACTGATGATGCGCATTTCCACTTTTGATAAATATTAAATAGAGGAATTTAGGAGAAACAAAAGCCAACTAGGTGCGTGGTGATTAAACAGCCAATCAAATACTAGAAATTAACCTTTATTCAGCATGATAAAATAGGGATTAACGCTCAAGTTTAACTTGCTGGACTCTAAGTCAGATTAAACCAGTCTCCCTTTCAAAACAGGCTGCACAAGTTACAAGATGGATGGTGGGCTGTCAATGTCACCAAAATGGGAGATTTAATGTATCGCCACCAGTTGGAAACAGCTTAGTCACTTTTGAGTGGAAACAAGAAGGAAAGAGATGGGAAAAAACAGTGGGCAACAGACAGCAGTTGGCTATGCACTACATAGACAGGAGTCAGTTGTATGGGATTTGAAAGAGAGAATAGGAAGTAAATCGACCTCGGCACGCATACCTAATGGGTAGATAAATGGGAAATATGATAATCAAGCTTGCACTTGACTTCTTAACTACATCTAACTGCTTGAACAATCCATTTTCATCAAGCCACAGGGACGGACAATGAAAGGCTTCCTCAAACATACAAGCACAAGAAGGAAGCAAACTACAATGAAAAAGTGTCCACATGCACTATTTTACTCTCTCTGAAAAACTAGCACAAGAAAGTGCATGAGTTCAAGGTACTAGTCTGCATCATCAGTAATAATAGAATTTGCATTTATCAGCAACCAGCAGATCTGTATAACAGATAATTACATTCCACATACCACCTTATATGATACAGTTTATTGCCACATCAGTTCAATTCCATTAGGTGTCGGCACGACCCACCATCTCTTTAAGATCATTCGTGAGTCGCCTTTCACCAATGACACCACTACGAGGGCAGCTTAAATTAGTAGCAACATGCATCAAGACCATTATTCTATGTAGCACGGACACTCCTACTTAAGGTCGTGTCATGTTGCACCCGTGTCAGACACACGGGTTAAACACATGTGTCGCGTGTATTTTTAAAAATTTGTAATGTGTCGGCATGTCGTGTCCATATTGGTATATAGCTGTGTCCGTGCAACATACTTTACTACATAAATGATATGCAAAATTTTGTTTCAATAATCACCGAGAAATGTATAAGTTTGCAGTTATCAGCATGTATTAACAACCATTAACAATTTAACATCTCTCAAATAAAAAATAACATGGACCACTACAGATCCAAGTAGACGAATAAGATTACAAACTAAAAGTAGTTAATTGATGGTTTAAAAGGCTCTATCTTGTTAAACAGACCCTTTTCAACATGAGGAGCATTACAAGCAACAAGGGGAATGCAGTTCATATTTTGGTCACTCTTTTACATCATGATGAACTTGCCGCAACTGATAAGGAATCTTTTTTCAGGAAAATAAGGAATCATAAAGAGAACGCAGAGATTACAACAAAATTCCTCGCCGTATAATGATATCTAAGACTTTAGAAGGAAAAGTCTAGAATCAATCTATATTTGAATGAAATTCAATACCGATACAGAGAAATAAACTGAACTGTATAAGCATAATATAGTACTACAAATTTTGGTGCAATAAGGTCAGAAGGAAAGAAAAATAAGAAATAGGAAGAAACCTTAGTGTATCAGCAATTCATAATTGAATTAATAGCTTACCCCACTGCTCATTGGTACATTGTGCATAGGTGGGACAGCAGATAAGTTACCAGCATAACAAAAAGGTCCTTCAGACATCGGTGCCGGGGGCCTAAATGAAGCGGACGGGGTAAAACTCTTAGCATTTGGATTGAGCTTAAATTCCTGGTTCAAAGATCACAAAAGGAAAAAAAAAAAAGAATCTGATCAAGCATGTCAAAAGATGTGAAATTAAACGAATGCACACAAACAAACAAACTAACAAGGTGATGGGATAAAAGCACACACTTAGAGTTTGGATTGTGTTTAAATTCCTAGTTCAAAAAATAATAAAAGGAAAATAACAAAGCTGATCAATGATGCCAATAATCGTGTAAGCCTAATCTGCGCGCAGAGACATACATACATGTATATGTATACAAGCTTACATGCATGCAGACATACATAGACACAGACAAAGAGAGACATATATAAGTTGGCAGGTAAAATTGTTAGCATTTGGATTTTGCCAATTTTTTGTAATTTGTGGCATTTTCCTCAAAAAATACTGAATATTTTAAAGTGGAGAATCGAGAATCATGTAATCCTGAATCCAAATGTGGGCGCGCAGAGACATACATACATGTATACATATAAGCTTCAATGCAGAGAGAGAGAGAGAGAGAGAGAGAGAGAGAGAGAGAGAGAGAGAGAGAAGCTAATGGGTAAACTGTTAGCATCTGGGATTTGCAATTTTTTGTGATTTGTTGCATTTTTCTCCCAAAAAAGTACTTAATATGTTAAAGTGGAGAGTCGAACCTGAGTCTTGCATGTAGAAATATAAGGTATTTACCACTTCTTTAAATTGCTTAATAAAACTTAAGGGATTTTATTTTATAATCTAGGTAACTCCTATCAACAAATGTGTGCCAAACTATTTTCGCATATTTCCCTGATTTTCTAGACCTTTTCCTTACTCCGAACTTTTCAGACTTTCCAAACTAATTCTCAATGGTCAATTGTAACTATGACAAGAAGGTTTGAGAACTCAATTTCGATTTCGCATCTTCCTAATAAAGTAAGTTTCAACTGGTTTCACTAGTTTCATAGGTTTCGCTTGGAGGTTTCGGTTTTGGTCTCAATGCACATGTACACACACATAATAACACAAACTATTCAGTATAATTTTTTTTACATGTATTAATTTTCTAAAATGTTTTTAATCTCTATATAATGTTTATGCAAATAATTTATATAAGAATTTATATTAAACTTAGTAACTGAATTTGAAAGGGACCCTCTAAAATGGTCCAAACTAAATTGGATCGATGTGATCCTCACTAAGAATATTTGAAAGAGATGCATATTACATTGGGTCCATCTGTCACTTAAGAAGAAGGACCCATTTTTATATTCATCAAGTGTCAGTCAAATCAAATAGCAAAGACCTCGCATAATTAGCCCAAGTAGTAAATTAGAAAGTCCAAACCCAACTCTCTGCCTCTCACTCCTTCGATAGCATACCCAACCAACTCAAAGCTATTTCTCAGGGAAAAGAAGCCCTAAAAGCAACTTCTCTCTGTTGACAGCCCCCCACCCACCCAAAAATCCTCTACAAGAAAGCTCAGGAGTGAAATTATATGTGATGCTTGTTTCGCATTTCAAGCGTGCAAGCTCACTGCCCGTGATTTCCGTTTGAAACTGAACCAAAGTCCTCAATGTCCAAACCTGTCACTGCCAGAACTTGTTGATCTGCTTCAAAAAGGTACATCATTTTCTCTTCCCCTCTCTATTTCGCCCTCGGAAAAAAAATCAATCTTTCTGTTGGTTTCCTGAAATTCTTCTCTCTACATTTTTATAGGATGTTACAAGGTTCTGCTGAAATTATTCTTGTTTTGAATGAGACCACCGATTTCTACCCAACACTAAACGGAACGCACAGGTTTCGCATGAAACCAGTCAAAACTGATTTTTTTTTTTTTTTGGGAGTGTTTCATATTGTTGCTCTTTGAAATTGATATAAAACTCCAAACATTTCAGTTTCAAACGAACCTCAAAACTTGACTGGTAGGATAAAGACTCTTACATTTTGGATTGAGTTTGAGTTCCTGCTTTAAAAAATATTCGGAAGGAAAAACATAGAATGCTGTATCGGCTCAACCACATCAAAAACCATAACAAATCACACAAATGACCGCATGTATACATGCATGCATACATGTGTGTGTTGTGATAACAATTAAAATAATTTACTGAATAACTCTGGAATGTGCGTCTGTGTAAAATATATGCCGATGTACATACGTACATGCCAAGTACATGCCCCACCCCCACCCCCCAACCCAACACCCACACACATGCATGCATAAAATAATTTAGTAAATAACTCCGGAATGTATCTGTGTAAAATACGCCCGATGCACATACGTACATACCAAGTATATGCACACAAAAACGTGTATATGTATATGAATGTGTACATCTGTATGTGTATGTATATGCTCGTTCGTGTACACACGCGCTGCCCCCCCCCCCCCCCCCCCCCCCAAAACCCACGCGCGCGCACACGCATATACGTGTGTACACAATTAGGCTCAGAAATTTGATGATAAACATACCTTAGCATTGGGATTCAATGTTGACTTTTCTGAAGACAATGATCCCATGGAAGAACTTGGAGATAGACCAGGACCACTTGAAACTGAGCCAGCAGCAGTGATACGCTCCGAATTAGATGATGCGGCAGTTCCAGAATGCCGAGAGAGATTCATAGGTTCAGTAGTTACAACTTCTGAAGGTTCACTGACAGACTGTTTGCTTTCTTGACTAGAAGGCAAAGGATCATATGCAACAGTACACATGGAACCTTTGGGCTCAGCCAAGGATTGTACCTCTGTGAAATATAGAGCAGTATCAAAGTAAGAACTGTTTCTTCGAATTTATGAAGAAAAATGTGAAATATAAAAATTAGAAAACATGGCAGAAAAGGATTGGGGAGACAATATATGACTGCTAATATAACCAAATATTAAGAGTATAATTACATATTTAAACAAACTGTGAAGTGGACAAACTTAAAACACCCTGATAATAATTCTAATCTTTAATGTATTAAGATAATTGACGGCCCTAGGTTCATCCAACTTACTTTTAATCAGTAATAATACAAATAGATGCTGACATAAGGAGGAAAAAAATTGAGAAACAACATTGTTAAAGTTTTTTGTCATATACATAAAAGTGAAAAATGACTTTTTATAGAACAAATAAAATGTACTTCCTTCCATGACATAAAGCAACAAGTTTCCCCAAGCAGTACTTTTTAAAAAGGTTCATAATGTAAAAAAAGAAATCATGATTTTTATAAAAGAGAACAGAATCGGCATGAACAAGTTCCACTAACCCTCATCTTCTGATGTTTGAACCTTTTCAGGTGCCTGCACAATATAAACAAATGAGTCAGATCCAAGAAAAGGAGTCTGTAGGACATAAAACAGTAATCCTGGACATTAACAGTAGTATTCCAAATTAACTCACAGTCCTCTCCATGCAGTCAGTCAAGATGTTCTTTTCTTTGTCTTGATCCTTGACCTGCTTCTCGCCCACCCTTAGACACATTTTGCATGTTAGATCCAAGCATAGTATGATAAAAGTATTAAATGTACATACAGAAATGCTATTGATATGCCATTTCAAGCCTGAAGGAAGAAAATATAAGAATAAACTTGTAGGGATGCAAACCTGCTCTTTTCATTGATAATTTGGGACTTATTTGCACTAATGTCAGCAGAGGGTATGCTGTGATCAATAGAACCAAAATGATGGGCATCCTTATCAGAATGGATCTGAGCAGATGTTTCGGCGTCCTGAGCATCACGAAATAAAAATTGAAGAGTAAAATAATAATAATAACAATAATAATAATAATTTCCCTTTCTATCTATCAAATGCATGACCAATAAAATCTAGCTAGTTGGCCTTGTAGACAGTATTTGTGGCGACTGGCAAGCATTGATGTCATTATTCTTAAAGTATATTCTGAAAGAATGCTTGCTTATGTTTATTTTTCCTTTCTTTTTTCCCTTGGTGCAAGCAGGATTTGAGTCCCAGCCTTTCACCCAATGCAAGAGGCTTTATCACTGTGCTAAAATGGCACTTGCCCACTTCCTTATATTGAGACATTTAAAAAAGAAAACATATTGATGAACAATATCATAGCTTTTAATTTGACATTAAGGCATAGAAGCCCAAGCAACAGACCGTTACTCAAATAAGTAGTAAAGTAGCTGCAAGCATTATGATAGCATTTATTTGGTTGCAATTCCACAGGACAAGGTATACTGAGATTTAAACTAGATTTTGTCGAAGTCGTACTACCATTCCAAGAGTGCAAGGCATGAGTAGAACTGCATGTCAACATGATAAAAAGAAATGAAACAGTAATTAACACTCAGAACATGGTCTCAAAAAGGACATAACTGATGAGTTACCATACCACTGACGAACAGGAAGGTGACACATGGGCTTCATCAATGAATTTACTTCTGGAGACATCAGAATATGATTTGGGAATTGTAGAACCATGGGAACTACCAAACGTATCAGTATTATAGTCATCCAAATAAGAACTATGACTTTTTTCGAATGAGTGGTCCTCAATTTCCCTTTGAACTGCTGAGTATTTAATTTCCTCATCAAGGTCAAATTCTCCATCAAACTGAATGCCTCTTTCCTGTTGATTGGATTAGTATAGAAATATTAATATGTTAAAACAAACATCTTTTAGGAGAATCGATGTAGCTATCATAGAAGATTCACCTCTGCTAAGTGAAGGTCACAGGTATCCTCTCCCTCAATTTCTCTGGCTATTCTTGTAGCTTTCCTTTCTAGCTCTCTCATCCGAGGACCTCTATCAAGCTTTGTTGTATACAATTCCTCATCAAATGTACTCTTCACTCCAAACAGGGTTTCATTTGTCTCAAACTGATCCCAATTCCTAAGTAGAACCGAAGGGGGAAATCAGAAAAATGAAACAAAATGGTCCATTTATAGGAACCAGATCAGGTTAAATTTAAAATGGAAAACAATAGATCTGAACAGGCTAATGATAACAGTAACAAACACAATCCCGAGAAAAGATTGATACAACAGTTCGTTAGAGATTAATAAATAGAAAGATCTTAGGCAGTATCAAATCATCTCCCATCATCTCCTTATCCATCGAGATGACCCTGGGTATGCAGCACAACACTAAACTGAGAATGCTCTCAGAAGATAGAGCAAAGTTCAAAACCAGCAAACAGTCCAACACGGGCCCCAGAATCGATACCAAATTTCATGACAAGCATGGACAAGATGGAGGTGAGACATAAAATCTAGAAGGCTGATGCGCAGAGATTTTGGGTTATGCAGAGAGACTTTTGGATTATGAAGTCAACAATAGCAAAATCAAGGAGTGTGCCTCCAAAGCCCTCTCAACTATCAAACATTCTAAATGAAGGGGGTTTAATAACATAAAGGCCAGCAGTAAAAGCACTACAGCATAACTTGGGCCTTCTTCATTATAAAACAAACATGCTAGAGGAGAGAAGAAATTATCCCAGAAGAGCACTGTATTTTTAGATGATGATGAATAGTTTAACAAGCAGAAGAAATATATATACAAAGTAGTAGAGGTAATAGATTTTAAAGAAATCGTAGCACATCAAAAAAAAACAATGAAATTTCAAGTTGTCTTGTCAAACCCAATATAACCCACCTATTCCAAGTTCCATCAAATATATCTTCAAGTTCAGGACATTCTGGATCATTGGCATCAGGGGTCCAACGTTCCAGCTCCCTCTCTGCCTCTAGATGATGAGAATGGGATATGGCGGAGTCTATCATGAGATCCTTGCATTTTTCATTTGCATTTGAGAATTCTTCAATATTTAAAGGCACATCCTGAAAAATTGTTTACAAAAGTTAGGCAGCAATACAACAAAAAACACTGCCAGACAAAGGAAAAAAGGCTTCTTCATCAATCAGACTAATGAAAATTGTAGCACCAAGAAAGCATGCACTAGGTTTAGAATTATTAAGAAATTACAATATAAATTTGTCTTGCAGAAGTGCTTAGGAAAATAACCAGAGCTTCCTCAGAAAGCTTAACATCATAATATTCAAATACTAAACATATGCCACAAAGATCTCAAAACCTAGGCATATGCAATAATCATAACCAAGAAGATAGGAACCTTTGCTACAATTTGAACAAGATCCTTCGCTTGTATGATCATATCCATAGGCTTTTTAACAGTCTCAGGAGCAGACTTCTTTCCTCCAAGAGAACCATCTTTAATCACTTGAGCCATTTTCAAAACAATTGCTGCAAGTAGAATTATAAGATATAAATAATGGATAATAAGTCAAGAAAACAAGAACAGATGCTGCAGACACAGAAAAAATGCATGATTGATTGCCACGGCAATAGCAAAATATGAAGCAGGAGCAAAAGGCCTGAAACATACCAAAATCTTTTTCAGCATTTGTTGCATGAAATATTCCAGATATAATCGATCCATTCCTCACATGGACTTCCACGCGGAGGCCAAGAAGATATGAAATGATGTATATCAACCGATCACGAGAGGGATTTACTGCACCTGGTTTTCCTCCATTCGCTGAGCAAATACGCGTGGCTGTTAGACAGCGAAATGCAAAACACGCCATTTAAAAGTTTTAATCTTCACCTGTGTTACTAAAATTGCTAGAAGCTGACTTCCCAGTGTGAATTTTACTCTCAGCCTTGGCTCCCATCTCTCTATCAACTCTTCGACGACCAAAACCATTGACAGAAGATCTAGGATGTACACTCTGTTGTAGGTTCATATTTTATCTTCAAAGTCTCCTTATGTGGGGGAAAGGCTGCTTAGTTTAGAGAAAGTTTAATCTTTTCAATAAACACTTTAAGCTTCAAGCAAGTAAAGTTATTAAACAGAAGGACAATAAGATTTTTCTACACTAAACAAAGTAATATAGGATAGTATCAAATAAAGAGGTGTCAACATAACTTCAGAGGGATATGACAATTTAGTGAAAGCCACCAAACCCTCAATAAATTAGCCGGTCAGTGGTCAACTCTATATCCCTTTTTGAGAAATAATACACGTCCATGTAAGATATAATATGCTAGTACAAATTCCTGTTCTAGCTGTCTCCTTACAGGAACCACATTGCCAGGTTTGCACCTCTTTCATATTACTCTTGGTTCATGCATTTCACAAAATGAACTTAACACAATTCCCCAACATTTCAAACATGAAGCCAATACTCTAAATACTATTCTTCAGAGAAAGAAAGATAAAATAGTACATATTCACACAATTAGAGACAAGTATCTTATGTACAATGAGGTTGTTATTGGGTTTCCTTCTCTTAGATGATTCAAACTGTGGTGGATAAAACTCCTTCACAAGCAATTAGACGCCCCTGATCGAACCTGTCAGAGCACACAGAGAAAGAAGACGCCTTTCATATTAGGAGCACCGGTGTGGTGTCGGTTTACGGGCGTGAGAATCAATAGGTGGTAAGTATGGAGGACCGGCAGAGGAGAACTGCCGGTGTATAGCGGTAGGCTAGCAGAGGAAAACTGCTAGCGTGGTGTGATATGTACTCTGAAGATTAGGAAGTGACCTCCTTTTCGTTGGAAAAGGAGGCGTATTTGTACCTGACAAAAGCAGTGGGTGTGGATAGATGCAAATCTTCAACTGTTCAGTTTGAATCTGCTGATACTTATAACCGTCGAGACTATAACCAGGTGGTTACGATTGGTGTACTAGAGGTTTATCTATTACTATTTTCAACTGCTCTGTTTATCTATAAAGTGGCTCTGGATGAGGAGAGGATAGAATCGCGTAACATATTTCGCGGCTCGAAGAAATTCGCCTCGATTTGTCCGTGGTGATGGATAAAATCTCCACATGACGGGGCATTCAGTTCGAAGTTGATTCAGCACCAGGTGGATGTATGACTTTAGACTCCGTGGCGAGACATGTCTTCGGAAGGCAATGTGACTTTGGAGTTATGAGTAGGGACTGTCGTCAGACTTAAGCGTGGTTAAGATTCCAGAATGAAGATCTTGAGAGCTTCCCTATGTTTCTGTCATTGGACACGTGCCGTAATCCTAGAAGGGGTCAAATTTTGACCACTATAGACACCCACTCCACTTACGCACTTGCGGTGCTGGTGGAGGAAAAGTGAGGGAGCGAAGTCTTTTAGTGGCTTCTTTTATCTATTTTGGTGCTTGAAGGTCAGGAGATCGTCCGGAATCTCTCTAAATCATGGCGGATCCTTGGCATTTAATGGGAGTGTGTTGCCTCTAGAGGCCAGTTGTCGCCTAGTCACGTCAGACGTCGATATCCTCGCGTCATTATGAGCGCCAATTTGATTCCTAGCGTCATAATGGCTTAGTGACGACGGTTAGCTTTCCATCTCCTCCATTGGGCGATCTTCTCGGGTCAGGCAATCTTCTCGGATCATGGGATGACTTTTCAGAGGTTCTCGTGTTTTCAAGGCTCGCGTTGATAGCGATGAACTCATTCATCTGTCTATAAAATGGAGGAGATCTGGAGGAAAGGGATCATCTTCAACTTCTCTAAGCTTTTTCAAATTCACCAAAACTCTGACTTCGTTGCAGATTCTTTCCTGAACAGTTCACCATGCTTTCTTCCTTTTGTTTCATCAAATGGAGAAAATAAAAGGAGAGGGGACAAGATGAAAACGGTGGGCAGGCTCTTGCTCTCTGAGAATCTGGTCAGTGTGTCGCATTACTAGCCGTGAATGTCCTATTGTGGCGCATTAAAAACCGTGACAGGATGTCGCCACCGGAGGGGATGAGCAGGACGGCGGGTTTTCAGTTCCCCTAATCCAAGGGACATTGGTTTTCCTCCTAGTGGCCTGGAATCTCCCCGCTAGTAATTGAGAGCCTCTCCGTTCGGTGGTGGTACTTCTCTCAAGCGATATTGGAGTGCAAACGTGATTCCATCATCGTCTTACATGTCTTGCAGACTTCAGTCCGATCGAAAGACACAGCCTCGCTCTCGAAGAGCTTCTAAAGGGGCCATCTCATTCTTCTTGCAGATGCAAGGAAAATGATGGCGTCGAATTGGCTGCCTTGGAATCGTGTGGGAAGCAAAAAGGAGAAAGTATTTAGGTTGAAACATACTCTCTGACCCTTACCTTGTTGCACGAAGCCTCTTGGTCTTCTCTTCACCACTGTCGGAATCTTTAAAAGGGGTCGTGGATGAAGAGGTATGACTTTCTTCAGTACATGTTCCCCTGTAAATATATCTTTGGAGTTCGGAGGTGAGGTAGGACTGGTGGGAGGATTCAGATCTTCTATATTCCATAAGGCTTTTGGGTATGATATGATCATGCCTTTTCGGAGTGCTGATTATCTCCGATGTGATTGGTTGGGAATGGAGTGTCTTAATGAGTTTGCATTGTTGTTTTCAAGTGGTGATGATCCAATCAGCAGTACCTGCAAACTTTGGACTCCGAGTAGGAGAGATTTCAGCAGCAGAGTGGATCCACAGTCGTCTATAAGTGGGGGTAATCCCATCAATAAAGTGACGAACTCGGCAAGCTGAGAGAGGGACAATCCCATCAGCAGAGTGGGTCCGCAGTCATCTCTGTATGGGATAATCCCATCAGCAGAGCGACAAACTTATGACTCCGAGTGGGATACAATCCACGCAGCAAAGTGGGTTCGCAGTTGTCTTCGAGCAGGGATAATGCCATCAGCGAAGCGGCGAACTCTGACAGGACTCTGAGTGACAATCCCATAGCAGAGCTGATTCACAGTCATCTCTGAGTGGGGGTAATCTCATCAGCGGAGCGGCAAACTCTGAACTCTGAGTGGGGGACAATCCCATCGGCAGAGTGGGTCCGCAGTCATCTCCGAGTGGGGGCAATCTCATCAACAGAGCGGCAAACTCTAGACTCTGAGTGGGAGATATCTCGTCGGCAGAGTGGGTCCACAATCTCTCCTAGTGACGTAATCTCATCTGCGGAGCGACGAACTCTAGACTCCGAGTGGCGGACATTCCCATCAGTTGAGTGACACTGATAAAGAGAAACTGCCAGTGATTCGTCTGCCCGTGGGTCAGACAAGGGGAGTCCGGAAGCTTTTGTGTTCTCCGAGTGAGGGTAATCCCATCAGTAGATCGTGCAAACATTAAGGACTCAGAGAGGAAAAAATCCCAACAGCAGAGTAGGGACTCCGAGTGGGAACAATCCCACAGCAGAGAGTTTCGATTGCCAATAGGTTAATCGAGAGGAGCCCGCAGATCGATACTCGTGTTGCCGTCTCTGAGTGGGAAATAATCCCATCAACAGAGCATGCAAGCACGAGACTCCAAGCGAGGCAAATCGCAGCAGCATAGTCGGGTTCGCAGTCATCTCCAAGTTGTGATAATCCCACCATTGGAGCGGCGAGCTTTGCAGGACTCTGAGAGGGGGTAATCCCAGCAGCAGAGTAAGCTGAAATAGTTAGGAGCAGAATGTAATTTATTAGATGATTAAATAAAATACATTGAATTTTAACTGAAACATAAGGGGTATTGTTGGTGGAGTTAGTTTCATGTTTTTATTAGAGGGATCGAATCACTCAATCATCTTGTACTAGGTGATCATGTGTTGTGGTTGAATAGGAGGCAAAACGCTTGATTGTCATGCATTGGAGGCTACCACTAAGGAATGTATTCTTTGAGGAATCCTTGGAGGACAGGTTCTTCCATAAATTTCCGTAAGCTTCTGCAATGGACAGTCTGGTGTCTCTTTACTGTCGTGGTAAGAACAATACTCTTCCGCTCTGAGGAGTGTAGGGTTGTATTGGATCAACTTCAGGGGCTTTACCCACGGCTTGTCCTTGAAAGCATTGAAAACTTCGTTGATGGAGAGCCTCAGTAGAGTGAAATGCTCTCCCATCTTGAAGGCTTGAGTGAATTAAGTGAAAGGACCAAGAACGCCTTGTCTTTTATAGGCGGGTTGCCCCCCGAGTCAAGTTATTGGCATCATGGAACGGAGAATCGGCCGAGTCGGATACGACTCGGCCGAGTCGTATCCGACTCGGCGGCCTCCGGTATGACTCGGAGGCCCGAGTCAGGCGTGGATCGCCGAGTCGCCCGAGTCGGGTCCGAGTCGGACCCGATCCGGGTCGACTCGGCCGCCCGTGACTTCCTCTTATAAATCCGATCGGGGAGAGAGAGAGAGAGATCAGATCTGATCTCTCTCTCTCTCTCGCGCTCGCCGTCTCCCCCGCGACGCCCTCCGGCCCTCGCCGTCCCACCTCGTCGCCGTCGCCGTCGCAGGTAACTCCTCCCCTCTCTCCCTCTCAGTCTCTCTCTCTCCCTCCCTCTGTGCCTCTCTCTCCCTCTCTTTCTCTGTCTCTCTCCCCCGCAGGCCGCAGCGGCGCGCGCGCTCTCTCTCTGGCCTGCAGCGGCGCGCGCGCTCTCTCTCTCTCTCTCCCGGCTCTCTCGCTCTGTCTCTCTCTCTCCGCTCTCTCTCTGTCTCTCTCTCTCGCTCTCTGTCGGACTCTCTCTCTCCCTCTCCCTCTGTATCTCTCTCTCTCTGTCGAACCCTCTCTCTCTCACTCTGTATATCTCTCTCTCTCTGTCGCACTCTCTCTCTCTCACTATGTATCTCTCTCTCTCTCACTCTGTATCTCTCTCTCTCTGTCGCACTCTCTATCTCTCTCTCTCACTCTGTATCTCTCTCTCTCTGTCGCACTCTCTCTCTCTCTCTCTCTGTCGCACTCTCTCTCTCTCTCACTCTGTATCTCTCTCTCTCTCTGTCGCACTCTCTCTCTCTGTATCTCTCTGTATCTCTCTCTCTCTCTCTCCCTCTCCCTCTCAGTCTCTCTCCCCCTCTCTGTCTCTCTCCTCTCTCTCCCTCTCCCTGTCAGTCTCTCTCTGTCTCTCCCTCTGTCTCTCTCTCTCTCTCCACTGTGTTCCTCTCTCTCCTCTGTCTCCGTCTCTCTCCCTCTCTCTGTTCCTCTCTCTCTAATTAATTTGCATTTAATGTCATTTAATTTAGGTTAGTTTAGGTAAAGTTAATTTAACTTAATTTAGCTTAATTAATCTAATAAAGTTTTGTAATTAAGTTAGGTAATTTAATAATTTTATTGAAGTTAGGTAATTAAGTTATTGTAGGTTAATCTAGTATAAATTAGTTTAGTTTAATTTAATATAGTTTCATTTAATTGAATTGAATTTAATTTAAATTAGTTTAGTTAACTTAATTTAGGTTAATTTAATTTAATAAAGTTTGTAATTAAATTAGGTAATTTAATTATTTTATTAAAGTTAGGTAATTAAGTTAGTGTTGCTTAATCTAGTATAAACTAGTTTAGTTTAATTTATTGTAGTTTCATTTAATTGAGTTTAATTTAATGTTTTTTAATTTAGTTAATTTTAGTTTTAATTTAATTTAACAGATAATTTTTTTAAATTTCAGTATGGCTCCAAAGCAACGCGATATTGGATGGGAACATGGTACCCCTGTTGGTGGAAGTAGAAAACTTGTGAAGTGCAATTATTGTGGGAAACAAGTCCATGGTGGTATCACTAGATTGAAGCAGCATATAGCACATGTACCCGGTCAGGTGGAAGGATACTTGCGAGTATCAAAAGAGATATCTCAAATAATGAGACGACATCTTTCTGAAGGTAGCAAAGAAAGAGCGGCCATTAAATCTAAAAAAGACCGACTTATGAGATCTTTAAGTGAGGAAGATTTCTATGAGGTGACCGAAGAAGATTCTGATAATGAAATTGAAGAAGTTGGTGGTTTAGAAGGAGTTGAAAGAAGACAACTGAAACAAGCCATGAAAGAAAGTCGTGAAATGGCTTGGAGATCGCACAAGGAGTTGATATTGGTGGCAGTAGTTCACAGCCTTCAGGATCAGGGAGTAACCGTGGATTGCGTCGGAGTATGACTATGAGAGAAGCTGAAATTCCAGCTCGTGGTATTGATCCTTACATGTTCCCAACAAAACAGAAATCAATCAAAAGCATGTTCTCAACTGAGAATATGAAAAAAGTTGGGAAATCCGTGGCGAAGTTCTTTCACTACAATGCAATACCATTCAATGCAGCTGATAGTGGTCCTTACTACCAAGCCATGATTAATACTATTGCGGAGGCAGGTCCAGGTGTAAAAGGCCCTACAGGGTACCAGATTGGCAATCTCTATTTAGAGGAGGAAGTGAAAGAAATTGGAGTATATATTCTTCAATAAAAACAAAATGGCCGCAGTATGGTTGCACGATCATGTGTGATGGATGGAGTTCTCATAATAGAAAGCCTATTGTTAATTTCATGATTTATTGTGATAGAAGCATGATCTACCATACTTCTGTTGATACCACTAATATCTCGAAGACTGCTGAGTATATATTCTCGTAATGGATAAAGTTGTTGATGAAGTTGGCGAAGAAAATATCGTGCAGGTTGTCACAGATAATAAGGCAAGTTTCAAAGCAGCTGGTCACATGTGATGGAGAAGAGAAAACATTTGTTTTGGTCTCCCTGTGCAGCACATTGCATTGATTTGATGCTTGAAGATATTGGCTCTTTGAAATCAGTCAAGGAGACATTGGATGATGCTAAGGTGATCACATCATTCATTTACAATAGCCTCAAAGTGGTGAATTAATGAAGCTATATATCAAAGATAGAGATTTGTTGAGACCAGGTATAACACGGTTTGCCACCGAGTTTATTTCTATTGAAAGCCTTATTCGCTATGAGCAAGATTTGAAAAGAATGTGCACGACTACAGAATGGCGTGAATTCAACAAGGAAAGGAGTAGAAGAAGTGTGCGAGATAAGGTTGTTAATCTCATTCTGACTGACCGGTTTGGAAGAAGGCAAGAGAGGTCCAAAACATTATGGATCCTCTTGTTAGAGTCTTGAAGATAGTGGATCAGGACAAGAAACCTACACTATCTATTATATATGAAGCTATGGATAGAGCAAAATTGGCTATAAAGGCCTCAAATAAGAACTGGAAGAAGTACTGGGACATCATTGATAGAAGATGGGAGGGACAATTGCATAGACACTTGCATGCTGCTGGTAATTCATTGCCTAGAAATCATATTTGTTGACTAGAAATTGAAACTGTCATATCATAACAATCGTTTGCTTACATTATTGCAGCATATTTTTTAAATCCAGCACTCCAATATTCAAAAAACTTTTCTACACATCCAGAAGTGAGATATGGATTAAAGGAGGTCATTAAAAGATTGGAGCCAGATTTGACTAAACAAACAAGAGCTATTAATGAGGTAATAATAATTTATTTATTTCATCGATATAATGTTATGCAAATATTAACACTTGTGATGTGTATTCTCACAGATAAAATTATTTGTGGATGGAGTTGGAGAATTTGGAAGCTCACTAACTAGAAGAGCAGTGCAACAATCTCTTCCAGCTGATTGGTGGATTAATTATGGCGAAGAAGCTCCCAATCTGCAGAAAATTGCCATCAAAGTCTTAAGCCAAACATGTTCTTCATCGGGTTGTGAAAGAAATTGGAGCACGTGGTCGCTAATTCATACAAAACTGCGCAACCGGTTGGCAATGAAAAAGTTGCATAAACTAGTATATGTGCATTACAATATGCGGTTGCGAGTAAGAAACTTGACATGCAAAAGCGACACTGATGATTATTACAACCCAATTGATCTGAACAATATTTTCAATGATGATGATATTTTGGATGAGTGGATTCGTGAGGGAGAACAGCCGATGTTACCACCAGATGACTTAGGTTGGTTAGATGAAGGTATTCGTCATACTGACGAAAGTGGCGGTGATGATGGTGATGGCGGTGATGATGACAGCGGTGATGGTGGTGGCGATGATGGTGGTGAGGGTGATGGTGGTGAGGGTGATGGCGGCAGTGATGGTGGTGATGGTGGTAATGTTGAAGATACTCATGGTGTTGGTGGAAGCCAACGAGATAATGCTTTAACATGGGATTCACAATATTATGCCACACAAGATACAGATCATGGAGGCCGGGCGGGGATTTCACAGCAGCGTAGGCATTTGGATCGGTTGGTCGAATTCAGTTCTAGCGAGATTATTCGAGTGGACATGATAGTGGACATGATTACTACTCACATGGTCATCATAGTCTTGAAGGCCATTTACAGGGGTTAGGTTTGACATCTGGCCAATATTCTGGCACTGATTATTCTAGCACTGGTGATTACTCTACTAGCAGCACTGAATATCGAGGTTTTGGGTATTATCACCATGGAGCTGATATTGCACAGCCCCTACCGCCATATTACTCTGATAGTGGATCCTCTGGCCAATCATCTCAGCCTACAGGATCTCACCCACAAACATATCATTATCCTTATGGAAACTATATGCCTGGTTTCTATACTTATCGCGGGCCAGATGATAATGATGATTTGGAGCCTCCTCGTAATTCAATGTGGAAATGACTATATTAGCAGGTACTTATGAATTATTTTGTGCAATTTACTATATTATGCATGTATTTTGATATTTTTCTACCGACGACGCTTGTATTATGCTTTCACGTTATGTTTTGAGTGTTAGGTGATATGTTTTGAATATGTGATGCATGAATTTGGATGTTTACATTTTTTTATGATTTGTCATGATTTTTTCATAATTTTTTTGGCGCTCTATGTAGCGTTTTTTTGCGTATCGCCCGAGTCCGATCCGAGTCGCCGAGACCGATCCGTCTCGGTGCCGGCCGAGTCGGCGGCCGAGACCGAGACTTTGAACCATGATTGGCATTGGTTGGAGCTTCGTACTGCGACTTCGACTACTTTTCATCGTTATCGCGTTTGAGCGACAGGGTTAGGGGAACTCTTCATCGCTTCCTCCAACTGGATGTACGATTGGATTCGAAACAGGACATCACTCATCCAAGTGACGTCATGATTTAGAAGGTGTTTGTATTGAGGGTGAGAAATCTTGTAACGCCCCGATTCCACGGATACGGGGACGTCACTGCGACGTATATACGTAGGTCATAAATTGCCCCCACGTATATACGCTAAGCATAAAAGTACAACAAGATTTCAGAGTACAACACAAGCGTGGTATATTCTTATGCCAACTCAAGATATACACATACAAAGTTATCACAGGATATTATAGAGTATTACACATTACATGTGTATTACATCATAACCAAGTCCAAAAGAGATATATACAAATATGTATACAAAAAGCTCACAAGCAGAAAGAAGATCTCGTGAGTCAAAAGGTAAGTCTGGCACGAGGGGACTGGAACTAGTCCGCCTGCTCACTAAGGTAAGCTTGGTCCTCTGTGGATGGCTCCACTTCGTTCCAAGCTTCGGAATCTGAATGTGCAAATCCAAGGAGTCAAGACATATAACAATGAACAAACTATAGCCAAGTGGCTAAGGAACATGAATAAGGAAAGATGAAACAGTTATAAGGAATATCAACTAACAAGTATGAAAAACATGAAGAGATAAAATCCTAATACAACGAATCTACAGTTAACGTCTTATTATTATTACTTGTCTTACTGTGATATCTAACTATGTGACCCAGCGTCCCAGAGCACATAGATCCATATCCTAGTAAAGCAAGGTTGTTATTAGAAACAGCGGTTGTATCGACGAACTATGTTTACAGTGGGTCCCGTGCATGCCGGGACCACGGTCCAGGGTGTTCCGTTGCTTGATGACGGAACCAGCCGCAAGGCCTATCAGGAGGGACTTATGTATGCCCTTGTCATGACAGTATTCAGGAATAGGGAGCAAGCAACCCCTCGGTCCCCTGGAGGCCCTCAGGTCAGACCGGAAATATAATTGTACAATATACCTAATGCCACTGTAAACACGAACACATATCGATATCCGCTTGTTTCCCCGACCCATGTGTAAGTTGGTCCATTTTATACAAAAGTCAAGTGCATCATGCTTGGTTTAAGAGATACATATAAGATACATGATAAAAGGTATATTCACTATTTAACGAGTCATGAAACGAGAATATGTAATAACAAGTCATGAAGTAACAAGTGGTGAGATCCATCAAGTAACATGTCATGTAATACCAGTCATGAAGTATAAACAGGAATAATATGTTACACATGTATCAAAGATAAAATCCAAATTCAAATAGGAAATCAACTAAGTCAGACATTCAGAATTAGTCGACTAGGTGGAAGGATTAGTCGACTAATAGGGGTCTTAAGTCGACTAACAGTCTAGATGAGTCGACTAAAACTGGGTTCCAGAGAGTTGTAATTCTGTTTCAGGAAAAGTTAGTCGACTAGGGTTGTAAGGGTAGTCGACTAACAGGGAACTACTAGTCGACTAACGGATACTTAAGTCGACTAAGTCTGTGATACAGAGAGTTGATGTTTTATTTCAGGAAAACAGGAGTCGACTAGGGAGGAATGGGTAGTCGACTAGAGGGGTCTAGTCGACTGGTAATATGGCTTAGTCGACTAAAACTGTGAAATCAGAAAAGGTTAAGTTTCAACTAAGGTGGGTTAGTCGACTGGTCCCTAGGTTAAGTCGACTAATCGTGGGGAAAACAGTAACAGAACAGATTTTCTGATGGTTGTTTGATGGGCTAAAAATATGATTTTTATGGCACAAGTGTACATGATTTGTCAACACAAGTATACAAAGGAGTTTACAAGTCTTGGTGAGTAGATATACTCACTAGGATTTGTTATTTGGAGCTTTATACGAGTTCCGAAGGATCGTTTGTCGATGATATCACCAACTAGGTCCTTGGCGATACTTCCGACGAAGAGAGAGATGCGATCCAAATCCAAGGTAGTGATGGTTGCTTGAGATGGAGATGAAAACCTAGGTGAGCTTTGGAGTTAGGGTTTGAGATGGAGAAGGAAATGGTGAAGGCTATTTTCTTGGTGAAGTGAAAAAGAGTAAAAGAATGTAAAGGAAAACTTATATAGGATTTGATTTTTGTAAAGGAGATGTAAATAATGTAAATGTGAGGGGGTTTATTGCAAAATAGGAGAGGGGATGGGTGTCCCTCTTCTTGGCCACTTGGCAGGCCATGGGAGAGAGAGAGAGGTGCATTAAATGAGGGGGTTGGTGAGATTATGTGGAGTTGGAATTTTGGAAGAGATTTGAATTTTTGGAAAAATGGGAAAAGTTTGTGGTTGTGGAGAAAGAGAAATAAAGGAAAAGGAAAAATGGAAAGAAATTCATAAAGGAAGATATTTACTCTTGGACTTAGAATATAAAATAATGAAAAGACAAGTTCCGGGTTTAAGTCGAGGATACGGAAAATATTTCGGAAAATACCGAAATCGTCCGAAATTCAAGTATCTCGGAACGACTCGTAAATTTCACCAAAAATCAATAATAATATATGAAGACTAATAGTGAAACCCTTTTTAAGAAATACTTTATAGTTTTAAAACTAAAAATCCCGGAATCAGTTATCTACCGACTCCGTTAGAATTTTCATAAATTCATAAAATTCTCAGAAAAAGTATTTAGATAGAAAAGAGGATTCTAAGAAATAAAGCCTAAAGGACTTTCTAGAAATTCCTAACTGTTTGGAAAATAAAAATTCGGGAATCGATCAGTGACACTGGTCGACACCGGTTTTGAAGAAATTCATTTTAATTCAGGAAAAATCCAGAAAATCATATAAAATCTAATATATTGGAAAATGATATTTAAAATTGAAATCGGTCAAATACAGGAAGTAAATCAAAAAATACGATCGAAAAGCTGAATACGCAACTAAGTACGTATTCTGGAAACGGGGTATTACAATCCATCCACCTTACAAAAATTTCGTCCTCGAAATTTCATAAGGTGAAAGGTAACAGGAAAAAGTAACAGATAGAGAAGGATGAGATGGAAGATAACGGTAGAGAAGAATAGAAGGAAAGAGTCTTACCAATCAAGATGTGAAGAGTTGAGGATAGCGCTCTCGGATAACGTCCTCCCGTTCCCAAGTGGCCTCTCCTGGCGCATGTCTGTTCCAAGACACCAACACTAAAGGTATAGCCTTGTTCTTCAGTGTCTTCACACTTCTATCTAGAATGGCCATCGGCTGCTCCTGATATGATAAATCTGGCTGCAGTTCCAGTTCGGAATGATCCAAAATATGACTATCATCCTTGACATACTTCCTCAACTGAGATACGTGGAAAACATTGTGCACTCCGTCCAAAGATGGAGGTAAGGCCAATCTGTAAGACACATCTCCCACTCGCTCCAAAATCTCGAATGGGCCGATATATCTCGGACTCAGCTTTCCACGAATACCGAACCGGATCACTCCTCTGGTAGGTGATATCCTCAAGAACACATGATCTCCTGCCTGGAACTCCAATGGCCTTCTCTGTGAATCTGCCCAACTCTTCTGCCGACTCTGAGCTGCCCTGAGATGATCTCTGATGATTCTGACTTTCTCTGTTGTCTGAATCAGGATCTCTGGCCCCAATAGTCTCCTCTCACCGACTTCATCCCAACAAATCGGTGATCTACACTTTCTCCCATACAATGCCTCAAAAGGTGCCATCTTAATACTTGCCTGATAGCTGTTATTATAAGAAAACTCAGCTAGATGAAGATGGTCTTCCCAGGAACCCTTGAACTCAATTATGCAGGCCCTAAGCATATCTTCAAGAATCTGGATAGTCCTCTCTGACTGTCCGTCTGTCTGGGGATGATATGAAGTACTGAACTTCAGACGAGTTCCCAGACTTTCTTGGAGACTTTCCCAGAAATGGGATCTGAATCTGGTGTCTCTGTCTGATACAATACTGACTGGAACTCCATGCAGACGAACTATCTCCTTCATGTACTTGTCTGCCAGAACCTCTGTTGTCTGACCTACTCGAAATGGTATGAAGTGAGCTGACTTGGTGAGGCGATCAATGATTACCCACACAGCATTATTACCTTTGGGACTGCGAGGCAATGCCGTGACAAAATCCATGGTGATGTGTTCCCACTTCCATTCGGGTATTGGTAAAGGATGTAGAAGTCCAGCTGACCTCTGATGCTCTATCTTTATCTGCTGGCAGACCAAGCATTTGGCTACAAACTGAGCTATCTCCCTCTTCATAGCATTCCACCAAAACTGCTTCTTCAAGTCCTGATACATCTTGGTTCCCCCGGGTGTATAGAATAAGCTGAACTGTGTGCCTCTGCTAGAACCTTCTGTCTAATTTCTCCTTGGGGAACACAAATCCTGCTACCATAATACAAAGCACCATCTGGATGAATACAGATATCAGTCCTCAATCCAGCCTCTACCTGAGCTCGGAATTTCTGTAATCTGGGATCCTCCTTTTGAGCTTCCTTGATCTCATCTATCAATGATGACTGAATCTGCAAGGTCATGAACTGTCCTGCCCTCTCAGCTCCTCGAACCAACATCAAGTCCAATCTGATGAAGTCTTGAATCAACTCCCTCTGCTGAGTGAGCTGGACTAGCACTCTATTCTCTGGCATCCTGCTCAGTGCATCTGGAACTGTATTGACCTTGCCTGGATGATATTGCAAGTCAATATCATAGTCCGCCATAAGTTCAAGCCACCCTCCTCTGCCTCATGTTCAACTCTTTCTGTGAGAAGATATACTTGAGACTCTTATGATCTGTATATATAACACTTTGTCTCCCAGAAGATAATGCCTCCAGATCTTCAAAGCAAATATCACAGCTGCTAGCTCCAAGTCATGAGTTGGGTAATTCCGCTCATGAGTCTTCAGTTGCCTAGATGCATATGCTATAACATGATCATGTTGCATAAGTACACATCCCAGGCCTTTTCCTGATGCATCACTGAATATGACCATCCCTCCTCTCCCTGAGGGAGTCCTCAAGATTGGAGCTGAAATGAGCCTCTGCTTCAATTGCTCAAATGCTGCGGTACACTCCTCTGTCCATAAATACTTCTCTCCTTTCCTGGTGAGCTTGGTCAACGGGGCTGCAATCCTAGAGAAATCCTGGACAAAGCGTCTGTAATATCCAGCTAGTCCAAGAAAACTCTTAATCTCAGTCACTGTCCTCGGAATCGGCCAATCTCTCACTGCCTGGATTTTGCTGGGATCAACTGAAATTCCTTCTGCTGAAATCATGTGTCCAGGAAGGCTATGCTGTCCAACCAGAACTCACACTTGCTCCTCTTGGCATGAAGCTGCTCCTGCTGGAGAGTCTGCAACACAATCCTCAAGTGTTCTGCATGCTCCCTGTTGTTCTTTGAATAGATCAAAATGTCATCTATGAAAACAACAACGAACTGATCCAGATAGGGCGAGAACACTCGGTTCATCAAATCCATGAAAACTGCAGGGGCATTGGTGACTCCGAAAGGCATAACTAGAAATTCATAGTGGCCATAACGGGTCCTGAATGCAGTCTTCTGGATATCCTCTTTCTTCACCCTCAGCTGATGGTAACCCGATTGTAAATCCAATTTAGAGAATACACGGGCTCCATGAAGCTGATCAAACAGATCATCAATCCTGGGCAAGGGATACTTATTCTTGATGGTAACTTTGTTCAATTCCCTATAATCAATACAAAGCCTCTTACCACCATCTTTCTTGTTCGCCAATAGTACTGGAGCTCCCCATGGTGAAGTACTTGGTCTAATCAATCCTTTGTCTGAGTATTCCTGCAGCTGCTTCTTCAGAATTTCTAACTCCGACGGTGCCATCCTGTACGGAGCCTTGGATATAGGAGCTGCTCCTGGAACTGTCTCAATGGAGAACTCAATCACCCTTTCCGGTGGAAGTCCTGAGATCTCAGCAAACACTCCTGGGAATTCATCCCACACCGGTACTCCCTTCTGAACCTCCGAAGTAGTCATCTGAGTCCTTCCCTTGGTAGACTTCACTTCTCCACTAAATTGGAACTCCGGTTGATGAGGGATTCTGAAATTAATTTTCTTCTCCCTACAATCAATAACTGCATGGTACTGACTGAGCCAGGTCATGCCTAAGATTACGTCGTACCCTTGGTATCTAGTACGAGCATATCTATGGCCAAGGTCTTATCACAAAGTTCTACCGGACAATCAGTACAAACTCTAGAAGATATGACTACTCCATTCCCTGTACTAATCCCATTTGTGGTCTAAAAATCTAATAGGTATAGAATGCAAAGCCACAAAATGGTCTGAGATATACAATGGGATGCACCTGAATCGAAGAGAGCGAGAACAAGTTTCGAATGAACTCTGATGTTACCTGTTATCACCTCCTCTGAAGCCTCAGCCTCCTCTGCTGTCAAATTATATGCTTGACCCCTACCACGCCCTGCTGCAGTCCTAGCTCCTCTCTGGACTGGGCGAACAACATGCTGTGGAGGAAGGGGAAGAGCTCTCCTCATCACGGTCCCTGATTCCTCTGCCCAAGTGGCCTGGAAGTGCCCTCTGTCCATTCGGTCCTTGAGGTGCCGGCAAAGCTTGGTTGGCAAACCCAATTCTCCTGTGTGGACAGGTCTCTACTGCATGGTCTCGGGACCCACACAAAAACACAATCCATTTGCCCTACGGCAATTCTGCTGAGAATGACCTGGTTTCTGGCAAAAGTTGCAGATAGGACCTGGTCGAGCCATCTGGTAAGGAGCTGGTCTGAATGGTTGCCTTGCCTGAACCTTTGCTGCTCTGTATGGGCCTCCTCTTCCCATTGGTGCAAACGGCCTCTTCATGGCCTGGTTCCTCATCTGGTTGGCTTGCTTCTTCTCTAACCCACGCTCCACCTCTCGAGCTATGGTGAGAACTTCTGAATAAGTCTTCAGCTGCTGGGGCATCAAGAAGACCTGTATGTCCATATGCAGGCCCTGCTGGAATCTGCTTGCCCGCTTCTCCTCATCCGTCACAATGTACGGAGCAAAGCGGCTGAGTCTGAGAAACTCCGCGGCGTACTCGTCCACGGACTTGTTCCACTGCTGGAGTCTGATAAACTGCTCTTCCATATCTTTCTGAGCAGTAACAGGGAAGAATCTGCTGTAGAAACTCTTGGAGAACGTGTCCCAGGTGACAGGCTTCTCCAATCTGGCCTCCTCAGCGAGCCACCAAGTTCTGGCTACATCTTTCAACTGAATCTTGGCGACCTCAACTTGGTTCTCCTTTGGTACCCTGGCTGCATTCAGCAGATCTGTGGTGTCTGTCAGCCATTGTTCAGCATCCAGGGGTTTTCTTTCACCCGTGAATATGGCTGGCTGCAACCTTCTGAAATCTGAAATGTTCCCCGGCTCTGTTCTTTTGGAGCTGTGGAGCTTGTCAACTCTTGTCGGAGAAGCTCCGTCTGCTGCTGCTGGTTCTCCATCATGGTCTGAATGACCCTCAAAATATCCACATTCTCTCCCGTGGGTCCATTCGAAGCTTGCCCCGAGTGGTTACGGCCCGTCCTTCGCTCCATACCGAGTTAGGAATAGAAACTGGAATTTGAAAACAATTGGAAGGAGTTTAGGATACAAGGGAATGAATCGAGGAAGGAATCAAGAAGGACTTAATAACTTTGTATATTGTAGTTGGCATTAGCAAATTTCAGTAATTTGCTGCTTGATTGTACTTTAGGTTTGAGAGCCTAAGCTCTGATACCAACCTGTAACGCCCCGATTCCACGGATACGGGGACGTCACTGCGACGTATATACGTAGGTCATAAATTGCCCCCACGTATATACGCTAAGCATAAAAGTACAACAAGATTTCAGAGTACAACACAAATCGTGGTATATTCTTATTGTAATACCCGTTTCCAGAATACGTACTTAGTTGCGTATTCAGCTTTTCGATCGTATTTTTTGATTTACTTCCTGTATTTGACCGATTTCAATTTTAAATATCATTTTCCAATATATTAGATTTTATATGATTTTCTGGATTTTTCCTGAATTAAAATGAATTTCTTCAAAACCGGTGTCGACCAGTGTCACTGATCGATTCCCGAATTTTTATTTTCCAAACAGTTAGGAATTTCTAGAAAGTCCTTTAGGCTTTATTTCTTAGAATCCTGTTTTCTATCTAAATACTTTTTCTGAGAATTTTATGAATTTATGAAAATTCTAACGGAGTCGGTAGATAACTGATTCCGGGATTTTTAGTTTTAAAACTATAAAGTATTTCTTTAAAAGGGTTTCACTATTAGTCTTCATATATTATTATTGATTTTTGGTGAAATTTACGAGTCGTTCCGAGATACTTGAATTTCGGACGATTTCGGTATTTTCCGAAATATTTCCGTATCCTCGACTTAAACCCGGGAACTTGTCTTTTCATTATTTTATATTCTAAGTCCAAGAGTAAATATCTTCCTTATGAATTTCTTTCCATTTTCCTTTTCCTTTATTTCTCTTTCTCCACAACCACAAACTTTTCCCATTTTTCCAAAAATTCAAATCTCTTCCAAAATTCCAACTCCACATAATCTCACCAACCCCTCATTTAATGCACCTCTCTCTCTCCCATGGCCTGCCAAGTGGCCAAGAAGAGGGACACCCATCCCCTCTCCTATTTTGCAATAAACCCCCTCACATTTACATTATTTACATCTCCTTTACAAAAATCAAATCCTATATAAGTTTTCCTTTACATTCTTTTACTCTTTTTCACTTCACCAAGAAAATAGCCTTCACCATTTCCTTCTCCATCTCAAACCCTAACTCCAAAGCTCACCTAGGTTTTCATCTCCATCTCAAGCAACCATCACTACCTTGGATTTGGATCGCATCTCTCTCTTCGTCGGAAGTATCGCCAAGGACCTAGTTGGTGATATCATCGACAAACGATCCTTCGGAACTCGTATAAAGCTCCAAATAACAAATCCTAGTGAGTATATCTACTCACCAAGACTTGTAAACTCCTTTGTATACTTGTGTTGACAAATCATGTACACTTGTGCCATAAAAATCATATTTTAGCCCATCAAACAACCATCAGAAAATCTGTTCTGTTACTGTTTTCCCCACGATTAGTCGACTTAACCTAGGGACCAGTCGACTAACCCACCTTAGTTGAAACTTAACCTTTTCTGATTTCACAGTTTTAGTCGACTAAGCCATATTACCAGTCGACTAGACCCCCCTAGTCGACTACCCATTCCTCCCTAGTCGACTCCTGTTTTCCTGAAATAAAACATCAACTCTCTGTATCACAGACTTAGTCGACTTAAGTATCCGTTAGTCGACTAGTAGTTCCCTGTTAGTCGACTACCCTTACAACCCTAGTCGACTAACTTTTCCTGAAACAGAATTACAACTCTCTGGAACCCAGTTTTAGTCGACTCATCTAGACTGTTAGTCGACTTAAGACCCCTATTAGTCGACTAATCCTTCCACCTAGTCGACTAATTCTGAATGTCTGACTTAGTTGATTTCCTATTTGAATTTGGATTTTATCTTTGATACATGTGTAACATATTATTCCTGTTTATACTTCATGACTGGTATTACATGACATGTTACTTGATGGATCTCACCACTTGTTACTTCATGACTTGTTATTACATATTCTCGTTTCATGACTCGTTAAATAGTGAATATCACCTTTTATCATGCTATCTCTTAAACCAAGCATGATGCACTTGACTTTTGTATAAAATGGACCAACTTACACATGGGTCGGGGGAAACAAGCGGATATCGATATGTGTTCGTGTTTACAGTGGCATTAGGTATATTGTACAATTATATTCCGGTCTGACCTGAGGGCCTCCAGGGGACCGAGGGGAGTGCTTGCTCCCTATTCCTGAATACTGTCATGACAAGGGCATACATAAGTCCCTCCTGATAGGCCTTGCGGCTGGTTCCGTCATCAAGCAACGGAACACCCTGGACCGTGGTCCGGGCATGCACGGGACCCACTGTAAACATAGTTCGTCGATACAACCGCTGTTTCCAATAACAACCTTGCTTTACTAGGATATGGATCTATGTGCTCTGGGACGCTGGGTCACATAGTTAGATATCACAGTAAGACAAGTAATAATAATAAGACGTTAACTGTAGATTCGTTGTATTAGGATTTTATCTCTTCATGCTTTTCATACTTGTTAGTTGATATTCCTTATAACTGTTTCATCTTTCCTTATTCATGTTCCTTAGCCACTTGGCTATAGTTTGTTCATTGTTATATGTCTTGACTCCTTGGATTTGCACATTCAGATTCCGAAGCTTGGAACGAAGTGGAGCCATCCACAGAGGACCAAGCTTACCTTAGTGAGCAGGCGGACTAGTTCCAGTCCCCTCGTGCCAGACTTACCTTTTGACTCACGAGATCTTCTTTCTGCTTGTGAGCTTTTGTATACATATTTGTATATATCTCTTTTGGACTTGGTTATGATGTAATACACATGTAATGTGTAATACTCTATAATATCCTGTGATAACTTTGTATGTGTATATCTTGAGTTGGCATAAGAATATACCACGCTTTGTGTTGTACTCTGAAATCTTGTTGTACTTTTATGCTTAGCGTATATACGTGGGAGCAATTTATGACCTACGTATATACGTCGCAGTGACGTCCCCATATCCGTGGAATCGGGGCGTTACAAATCTGCAGCCCACTGATAAACGTGAGTGCGAAGACATCTTTACCGTAGTTGAGAATCTTGGCAGCTGGTTCTGAAAGTAGCTGATGTACGACTTGAGGCTCTCGCTCTTTCTTATTTTGACAGTGAGGAGGTGGTGCTTTTTCCTTTTAGCCTCCCAACGAAGACGCATAGGGTGAGAAACGCCTGACTTATCTCCTCGAAATTGTAGAGTGAACGCAGCAGTAGAAAATAAAACCAATCCGAAGCCACACCATTCAGATTGGACGAAAAGATTAGGCACATAAGTTGATCGTTACGAAAGTAGCCACCATCTTGTCTCAAAAATGCCTAATATACTGACTAGGTCACTGGCTCTGAAGTAGTAGTCAAAAGTTTGAGTTGTAAATTTCTTTAGGAAATCACACCCCAAGATGGCTTCAGAGAGAGGGAAACCAGAGACTTTGGCAATAGCATGTTTTGGTCTGCTACAGAGTTACAACTCCGCTTACTTGATCCGCCTTTGGGCTAGCTCGTTGAGGGTTCGGACGCATAACACCTCGATCGTCCTCCGATCCGGCCGTGTTGAACTCCCGTTCGGAGACGAGGGGAATCAGCTTCGTTGTCAGAGCAGTCTTTGCGCAGAAGAGAAGTCGGTCTGACTGCTTCAGGTTCGTGATGGGCACGTCGACTCGGGTCTCTTAACTCCAGGTTCGTCCTCCGGCAGATGGGCTTTTTAGAGGACGGTGATCTGCGTCTAGTGTTGGTTGTTGAGTTCCTTCAGCGCCTCCAACTCGCGGGCGGCGTTCTCGCGGCCAAGAGTCGACTGCTTCCGGTCGCGATCTGACCAAGCTTGTTTCTTCATTTGCTCCTTCATGTCGGCGAGTATCTGAAGGATCTGGCCTTCGTACAGCGACGGTGATTGGGCATTGGTGGCTATCCTCTAAGATGAGGAGTTGATGTCATCCGCAGCATATTCACAAATGATGAGGCGTAGGGGACCGTCCCCCGGCGGTGGTATTGGTCCTGCCTTTGGACATGGCATCGTTATGGACTATCACTTGTTTCTTCGAGGCCATCGACACTAGAGAAGAGGCTTTCAGAGGAAGGGTCGGGGTTCAAGTTATACAGGAGAAAGATCTTAAGTGTAAACTCAAGCTCTCAATGAATGCATTAATTTTGTAGTAGATAAAACTCCACCACAAGCAACTGGATGCTCCGATCGAACCTGTCAAAGCACACAGAAAGAAGACGCCTTTCAGATTAGGAGCACAAGTGTGGTGCTGGCCTAAGAACCTCGAACGTGAAAATCAATATTTGATAAGGAGAACACCAACAGAGGAAAACTGCCGGAGTAATGGTTGTGGGCTAGCAGAGAAAAACGGCTAGCGTGGTGTGGTATGTATTCTGAGGATTAGGGAAGCAACCTCTTTTTTCGTTGGAGAAGGAGGTAAATTTATACCTGACAGAGACAGCGGAGTGAATGTGAATAAATGCAGATCTTCAACTGTTCGTTTTGACTCTGCTGATCCTTGTAACCGCCGAGACCATTACTAGATAGTGAGGATTGGAGTGTTGGAGGTTTATCGATTATTATCTTCAACTGCTCTGTTTAGCTATAAGGTGGCTTTGGACAAGAAAGATGACAGAGTCGCATAATGAATTTTGCGACTAGATAAAGTTCGCCTCGATTTGTCTATGGTAATAGATAAAATCACCACGTGGCAGGGCACTTGGTCCGGAGTCAATTCGGCTCCAGATGACTGTATAACTTTAGCTTCCGTGACAAAACATGGCTTCGGAAGACAGTGTGGCTTCGAAGCTGTAGGTGAGGACTGTTATCGAATTTAGGCGTGGTTGAGATTCCGGAATGGGAATCCAGAACGCTTCCCCGTGTTCTTGTCATTGGACACGTGTGTGGTCCTGCAGGGGTCAAATTTTGACCATTATACAAACCTTAAATTCAAATGCATAGTTTGGTTATTTGTCCATTTGTTAAGAATGATCGTCTTCAATCTTGTAAATATGATTGGCAGATGAAACTATTGGCCACAGCCTAAGAAGAGCGAGTGCCCTGCTTGAAAAATAGTGAAGAAATAACATACCCAAGTATATTAATAGAAATAAACTATCTACATTGATAGGCACCAATACATAGAAGTTCCTAAATCCAGTCCCTAAGTTCACGTACCCCACCAGATTCTTCATGCACGCATATTCTTTGGGGTGGCATTTGCGGTTTCAAGGCATGAATTCTTGAACCAACATATGTTTAAAAGAGTATGTTAAACATGTTAAGATGCTAGGTGCATATTCTAACCTTGGAGGTTGTATATTTCAAACCAAATCTTCAGCAGTTTCCAATGGTTGAAGGTTAAGACCAAAACGCCTAGTATTTCTATTACACATCACAACATAAAGAAATTTAAATTCATTGCGGGCAAAAGAAGTTTTTTTTTTTTTTTAAAAACTGAACCCCTATAACAAAAAAGATCTTAACAAATCAAATTTGAACTTGCGATCCATGAGACATCAAATCCCAGATTTGCCCTCAAAAAGTCAAACTCGCTTGGGATATCCCAATTTCCCACAATTTTGAATCTTTGATACAGCAGCATAATACACGAAGACAATCAATTAGCTCTCAAGCTGCGTCGATTCACAGCTGCAGTCCTCGACTATGTCAACAAAAAGCGCTACCAAAAACTGGTTTTTGAATCACTGCGTGAAGGAGGAAAAAAACCACTCAAGCAACTTCACATTCTCCCATTATTCAATTCAAGCCCCTACTTCTACTCATGAAATCATATTCACTGAATCTAATTCCAACGATGTTAGGTTATACCAACAAAAATTCAAACAAATGAAGCAATGGCCATAGGGCAAAGGGTTACCAGTATAGAGAAACAACACAGATTTCGGCTTCCAAATCCCTCTAAAAGCTAAACTGTGGACAATCAAATCGCGCCAAGAACTAAACTTTATTCGATTGGGGTTTAAGAGCACGGAGATTTAGATGAACGCACAACCGAATTTAACTCCGGATGAGAGTGTCAAACCCTAGCAGCTCGAGGTCGGATTCGAACAGAATCGAAGTTAAGCAGCGACTCCGGCGAGATCTGAACGGAGTTGGAGAAAGGGGTGGGAGAAGGGGCTGATCGCCGGGTTTCTCCCTAGGTTTTACCGCAAAAAATTGGAGATGGGAACAAAAGAGACCGGTCCTGTTGGGATCTCTAGTTTTCAACCGAAAACGGCCTGAAAATTCATTTTCGGGTCTCGAATCAGCCCGGCCCGGCCCGGCCCCAGCTTCTAAAATGGCTGATTTCTTTCGGACCGAGCCTGTTGGGCTTTGGGCTGGTCCAAGCCCACGCTCATCTCTCAAAATCTACACTTTTGGGATTTTGGTATAAAAGTTTCTAAAATTTTATTCTCAAAATTGGCTTAGTTAGATCATCCTGAATAAGGGGCTACATTCACTATGATATTGTAAAAAAATCAGCCCCTCTTTACTGTAGCTCAGGTAAAGTGAGGGGCTGGATTTTTCACTTCCGATCAATCTCAGCCGTGAGACTGAATTTGGAGCAACACATTTATTGTCAAAAATACAAACCCAATGAAGGTGGGTTCCGTATGAGAGAGAAAAAATTAGAATTTGAAGTGCGTTCGAACATGAGAGAGAAACTGTAAAGAATTTGAAACCGCGTGGGCAATGGGCACCCGCGAGAGAGATGTGCAGAAAAACAAAATAAAAAATAAAAAATTCTATCTCACTCCCACAAAAATCAACTGCCATATTTTGAGTTCCAATGGGCAAAAAATTTTTAATGAAACAGCCAAAATTTTTGTGTTCCATAGGCAAAAATTTAATCATACGGCCAAATTTTTTTTAATCAAACGGCCAAATTCAACAATAAATTTAAAAAAAAAAAAATCTAACAGTAACTATAATTTTTTTCAATTTATCCCTATAAATATAAATACCATACAACTTTTACAAAATTTGCACATCATCTAAAAAATTTATTATTCTTCATCTAAAAAATTTATTATTCTTCATTTTCCTTCTCAAGGTCCTTGTTATTACTCAGAGTTCTCTCTAGTTTATTTTATTTTTATCATTTCCCCTTTAATTATCTTCTCTCCAATTCTCTCATTTAGAAGATAATGAAAATAATTCTCAAAGTAGTAAAATAATTTCACACAACAAAGTTGTGGCTCTATGTTGATCGTATTTAGCAATTAGTGAAGATCCGATTAGGGACGAGCCAATCACAAATCGTAATGTGATGTCATATGAAGGAATACTTTGTTGTTTTGTGTCCTCCCGTCTCCATAGACTCTCAAGAATCTTTCGGAGCCTCAAAACTGTTAAAAAAATTACACCGTATATGATCAATGCCTCACCAAAATAGAAAAAAGACCCCATGAGTAGGACGAATGGGGCCTCAATTCTAAGTTTTTTTATTAATTTCTTATCAATTAATTGTATGTTTTTACTATAATAATTTATGAAATAATAACTTGCATATTTATTTAATTAAGTGTGAACTAATTTTATCTTTGGTTAATGTAGGATACAAATTTCTATATTCATGAGAAAACTGACAAACCTTTTCACTTGCACCATTGTTGGGATATTTTATAACATGAGAAATGGAAGAACTTTGATGTTTTAGGTGATGATGAGATTGAGTATCCGTCTCCAATGTCTAATCTCACTCCTTACCACGATGATGACCTGGTGAACTCGATTCTAAAAACCAAAAACATCTCAAACATCTCAAATCCCCTCCAAAGGCGGCTTATGGGAAACAAAAAGGATAAAGCGCAAAAATGCAAGAGTCTTCTTAGTGAAGAAGCCAAAGCGATGATTAGTGCCATGTTATCTTATAAAGAAAAGATTGAGTCACAAAAAGAGTAAGCATTTGTGTTGTTTTACAATGACAAAGTTCCTACTCCATATAGGAGAATGTAGATCAAAGCTTAATAAAAAGTGGTTATTGATAAATATTACGCCTGTTCTTCTCCTTTGGTCCACTCTTTGAACTTTGGTGCTACTATCACCCTGAAATGTCACAATAAAGCAATAACGACTTTGATGATGAAATGTAGAATGTATTTCTTATGAGCACACTGATGTAGCAATTTAGTTATTCAAAGCATAAAACTACAATTCTATAAATTGCACACTAATCACACTATACCATTTGAGTAAAGATTGTGGTAGTGTTCCACATATTATTTTTGAAGGTTAATGTGTGTCGTTTGATCTACCAAGTGATTGAGATAAAGTAGATACTCATAAATGATTGCGGGATCTCGGACAGGCACAACATGATCATCTACAATATGATATGTCGGATCTTCTACTCTTAACTCACGTTCATCTTCTATTATCATGTTGTGTAGAATTATGCATGTCTTCATAATAATAGTAACATCTTCCTTACACCACATTCGGGCAGGCCCCGCAACTATTTCCCAGTGAGCTTGAAGAATATCGAAAGCTCTCTTGACTCTTTACGATAAGCCTCTTGTGCACGAGTAAAAGCTTGTGTTGATTCTACGGCTCAGAAAATAATTGGATCAAAGTCGCTCACTTGGGATAGATATTATCTGTAAGATAATATCCTCGATTGTATTGTCTTTCATTAACAATAAAATTCACATTGGAATGTCACCCTGAAGAACATCATCGAAAAGATCTGATTTGCAAAGCACATTTAAATCATCAGCAGAACCTGGTATTCCAAAGTAAGCATGCCAAATCCAATATCATATGATGTGTTGTTGGAATTGAAGAATATGTATATGAATCTTCGAACTGAATTATGGCGAGATCCGTTGATCGAATCAACTGGATGATGGTTGGAGTGTGTTCTCCTTCCATTGGTGATGAACGTGGTATATTCACATGTTCAATTCCGACTTCGAATGAATGAGATATTCAAGTCCAAAGATCGCCTAATTCAAAGCTAAATGGGACTAAAGTTAGCTACAAGCATTTAGTCCCACATTGGCCATGGGATGGAAGCCTATGGTGTATAAATAGAGAAAATTGAGAAAAAAGGGCGTGCCCTTTGGGTACTTGGAGTTTTCGCGCGCGAAAAGGAGGGAACTATGCGCGCACGTCGCGCGCGCGCGCGCTGGTGGCGGTCGGCCGGTGCCGAGCCGGGCACGGGCCGGGCTCGGGTCCGGGCTCGGGCTTGGGCTTGGGTCTGAGTTCGGGTTCCCTACCTGGACTGGTTCTTTTTGAATCGGGTCTCAGGGTATGGGCCGAACAGATCCGCTCCACTCCACTACCCAATCTGCTCCAGCCCGCCAACCGGTGTCCGCGCGAACAGATCCGAACCGCCCGCCAACGGGTGTCCGCGAGCGGATCCGAACCGTTCGCCAACCGCTGTCGGAAAACCGACCGTGCGGTTGGGCGGTTGAACGGTTGCGACGGTTCTGTCCGAACCGTCGCAACTGTTAACTTTTGGCGGACGAGAATACCCTTCCGGAGCGCTATAAATAGCGCTCCAGAGGTTCATTCTTAGACACACCAAACAAGAAAGATCTCTCTCTCTCTAAAGTTCTGAAGTGAATTTCTGAACTGGGCTTCCAGCGTGAAAGCGACTTCCAACGTGAAGTGAGAATCCGAAGCGACTTCCAAAAAAGAGATTCTGCAAAATTGTTCTGAAAGAGGAATCAGAAAATTTAACAGATTCTTTTATAAGAATTGTTGTCTGAATCTGGTACTTCTGAAGAAAGATATTCTTCTACTTTCCTTCGTCCTCAGCAGTGAGTGCTCCTCCAGAGAATAAAGGCAAATATTCGTTTGAAATTTGTCCTTGTACCGCTGCTTCAAAGATCCTGTGAAGGTACTGGTTGACTAAGGTTCGACCGTACGCTGATTTGGTAGTGCTATCCAAATACCGTGAAAGAGTGTTGTATCTTGGGAGACCAGCGTCCATTATCCGTTAGCACCGGTGCGGGGGACGTAATTGTCTTAAGGAGATTCGCTTTAAGCGTACCTCACTCTAAATACTGTATAAGTGGATTAAGTCCTTTATACATGGGATATACTTTACAGTATATCGAGACTGACTTAGATTCAGTCTAATTGGTGCTTTAACCAAGGAAGGAAATTGACAGGTGGTTCTTAAATTAAGGAACGTTCTATTGAACGGAAAACCTCCCACCTGATATTTGCCGACATGACCAATTAGATTGTTGATATCTCAGTGATCTTGATTAGTTGTCAGATTGATTCTTGTTAAGAAGAATACCCAACATTCTTAAGACAATTACTGTTTCTTACTTCTGTTCTGCTTGAACTTGCAGAAAATGTCTGAGACAAATCAAGATAGTACTAGCAAGGCAACAAACATGCAGCTCCAAAGTTTGATGCCTACTCCACTTCCTAACCCGAAGCCGGAGAAGTCAGGAAAATTCGACGGCACAGAATTCAAGAGGTGGCAACAGAAGATGCTCTTCTACTTGACCACTCTTCATCTGGCCAAATTCCTGCAGGAGGATCCACCAGAACCGGAACTGATCGGGACTCAGTCCTTGCAGTCGATGCTTGGACACAAGGTGACTTCCTTTGCCGAAATTATGTTTTAAATGGACTGGATGACTCTCTTTACAATGTCTACAGACCTATCACTACGGCAAAGAAGTTATGGGCCAGTCTTGACAAGAAATACAAGACTGAGGATGCTGGTACAAAGAAGTTCGTCGTAGGACGATTTCTGGAGTACAAAATGGTGGATACCAAGACTGTCATCAGTCAGGTGCAAGAGTTCCAACTTATCTTGCACGAAATAGAGGCCGAAGGTATGATTCTTCCTGAAACTTTTCAGGTTGCAACAATCGTGGAGAAGCTCCCACCTACGTGGAGAGACTTCAAGAATTACCTGAAGCACAAGAGAAAGGAGCTAAAGTTGGAGGATCTCATTGTGAGGCTTCGTATAGAGGAGGACAACCGCAAGTCCGAGAAAAGGAGCAGCAAGAACTCCTACGAAGCAAAAGCAAATGTGATCGAGGACTCAAAGGGAAAGCGTCTTCTTCCAAAAGCTTGAAGAGGAAGAAGCCTTCCCAGGGGAACAAAGGCAAGGCTCAAGACGGCAGAAACATGCGCTTCAAAGGGACCTGTTACATCTGCAACAAAGAAGGTCACAAAGCAAATGAATGTCGCAGCCGTCTTAAGAAGAATAAGAAGAGTCACCCACAGGCGAACATGACCAACCATGAATCACCAAGTCTTTCAGCTGTGGTATCAGAAATAAACCTGACAACCAACAACAAGGATTGGTGGGTAGACACTGGAGCTACCCGGCACATCTGCTCGGAGAAATTATTATTCTCAGAATATCAAAGGCTAGAGCAAGATGAGCAATTGTTCATGGGTAATTCAGCTTCCTCAAAGGTTGAAGGAAAGGGCAAGGTCATCCTGAAGTGGACATCGGGGAAAGAGCTTACTCTTAACGATGTCCTTCATGTTCCAGACATCCGCAAGAATTTGATCTCCGGATCAATACTTAGTAAGAAAGGATTTAGAATTGTATTTGAATCCGACAAATTTGTACTTACTAAGGGAGGGATGTATGTGGGAAAGGGCTATCTTGTTGATGGACTTTTTAAAGCCAGTGTTGCAGTGGTTGATAAAAAGTCCGTGTATTTGTACCCAAAGCTAATAAATAAAGGAAATTCTTCTGTTTATTTGCTTGGGTCTCCTAATTTGTGACATGCTAGATTAGGGCATGTAAATTACAAGTCTTTGAAGAACTTGTCTAATCTGGGATATATTCCTAAACTCAACTTGGAAGAAATTCGCAAGTGTGAGATTTATGTTGAGGCCAAGTTGGCGAAAAATTCATTTCACTCAATTGATCGAAATACAGAACCTTTAGGGTTAATTCATAGCGATCTGTGTGATTTGAAGTTTATGCCAACTAGAGGCGGTAAAAAGTATTTCATTACTTTTATTGATGACTGTACAAGATACTGTTATGTGTATCTTTTAAACAGTAAGGATGAGGCAATAAATATGTTTATAACATATAAAGCCGAAGTTGAGAATCAACTCAACAAGAAAATCAAGATTCTAAAATCCGATAGAGGCGGAGAATATGAATCAAATGATTTTAGTGAGTTATGTGCTAGTTTTGGTATAATACATCAAACAACAGCACCATATACTCCTCAGCAAAATGGAATTGCTGAACGGAAGAACAGAACTTTGAAGGAGATGGTTAATTCCATACTCGTAAGTTCTGGAGCTCCGTAGAATTGTGGGGGGAAGCTCTATTAACTGCAAATCATATTCTAAATAGAGTACCCCACAAGAAACTTGGTCTAATACCATTCGAGTTATGGCATGGAAGGACACCTTCCTACCATTACCTCAAAATGTGGGGGTGCCTTGCAAAGGTGCTGGCACCATTACCCAAAAAGACTAAGTTGGGAGCAAAAACTATGGACTGCATATTCATAGGTTATGCTTTGAATAGCAGTGCCTACAGATTTCTGGTTCATAAATCAGAAATACCTGATATTCATGTAAATATGATTATCGAATCTCGAGATGCTGTGTTCTTTGAAGACATCTTTCCGTACAAACGGGAAGCAGATAAGACTTCTGGGAAAAGAACACACGAGATGGCGTTCAGGGACGAAAGCCCGAGGAACCGACTGTTAATGCGGAAACTGAACCAAGAAGAAGTCAAAGATCTAGAATCTCAAAATCTTTTGGTCCAGATTTCATAGCATACGCTATTGAGAGCGAGCCTCAAACATTTAAAGAGGCTATGTCAACCCCGGAAGCACAAATGTGGAAAGAAGCTATAAATAGCGAAATAGAATCCATACTAAGTAATCATACTTGGGAATTGGTAAACTTGCCTCTTGGAAGTAAACCAATTGGGTGTAAGTGGATTTTCAAACGAAAATTAAAACCCGATAGATCTATCGATAAGTATAAGGCTAGATTAGTAGCCAAGGGTTATCGACAAAAAGAAGGACTTGACTACTTCGATACTTATTCACCAGTAACAAGAATAACGTCCATTCGGATGTTAATTGCAATTGCAGTATTGCACAACTTAGATATCCATCAAATGGATGTCAAGACTGCATTCTTAAATGGTGAATTAAATGAAGAGATATATATGGAGCAACCTGAAGGATTTATAGTCAAGGGCCAAGAACACAAGGTGTGTAAATTGGTAAAATCCTTATATGGTTTAAAGCAGGCTCCTAAACAATGGCATGAGAAATTTGATAGTGTCATGATCAAAGATGGATTCACTATCAATGAATGCGATAAGTGTGTTTACACGAAAACAGTTGGAGATGCATGTATCATTGTTTGTCTTTATGTAGACGACATGTTGATACTTGGGACTAATATTGAAATTATTAAGTCCACTAAAAGAATGTTATCCAACAGTTTTGACATGAAGGATTTGGGGGTTGCTGATGTAATTTTAGGAATTAAAATTACTAGAACACCAGATGGAATCAGTCTATCTCAATCTCACTATGTGGATAAGATGATAGAAGGATTCAAGGATCATGGGATAAAAGAGAATACAAATCCTTTTCTCCCACATGTCCATCTTCATAAGAATACAGGAACTGGAATACGCCAGTTGGAGTATTCTCAGATTATCGGGAGTCTAATGTATTTGATGAATTGCACTAGACCCGATATTGCTTACGCTGTAAGCAAGTTGAGTAGATACACTAGCAATCCTAGTGATCTACATTGGACCGCTCTACTACGAGTATTGGGTTACGTATCACATACCAAGGAATATGCCTTGAGATATGGACAGTATCCATCTGTACTGGAAGGATACAGTGATGCTAATTGGATTGCAGATTCTGAGGAATCAAAATCAACTAGCGGATACGTATTTACTCTAGCAGGAGCAGCGGTATCATGAAAATCTTCTAAGCAAACATGTATTGCCCGTTCCACTATGGAATCGGAATTCATAGCCTTAGATAAGGCTGGAGAAGAAGCAGAATGGCTTCGATAATTCTTAGAAGATATACCATTGTGGCAAAAGCCAGTGCCCGCTATATGCATACACTGCGATAATCAAGCAGCTATATCTAGGGCACAAAATGTTATATACAACGGTAAGTCTAGACATATTCGTCGTAGACATAATACCGTGAAGCAGTTGCTCTCAAATGGAATTATCTATATTGACTTTGTATTGTCAAAGGATAATTTAGCGGATCCGCTTACTAAAGGTTTAAGTGGAGAGCGTATAAACTGCGCATCGAGGGGAATGGGTTTAAAAGCCTAACCTTACCGAGTCAGCTTAATGGAAACCTCACTTAGCGACTGGAGATCCCACGGACTAAGTTCAAGAGGAAAAACTAGTTATGATTGACTCAGCAAGTAAGCACTTGGGAGCTTGACTCCAATCCATTCCTAAGGTGCACATAAGTGCTTTTCTACAAGTGGGTTAAGGATAAGCTTAACGCTTTTAGTGATGCCTGTATCTTGTTTCTAAACAAGTGGAGTAGAGTAGACTACTCTTAATAGGTCCATCACCTATGTGAGTATAGAGTTGGGTCGGCTCTTTGGGAATTTCTATGGAGGCTGTTATTCCCTAAAGATACTCTCTGAAACCAAGAATGTCCAGGGCCAAAACGGACACAACCGAGAACCAAAGTTGATTTGGAAAGTTACTGTGTGAAGCTTGTTGACTTGGCTTATACTAACGGCTAACAGTTCAAGACCTAGTTCACTGATTAGCCAGTAAGTCCGATAAAGCTTTCGCTATGGAAGGTTCAAGACCTAGTTCACCTATCCTTATGCAGTTTCTTTTCTCAAGTACCTTTCACAATAGAGTCAGTCTCTTTGTGTGTCATTCCTTGAATCTCCATTCATTGTGGGAGATTGTTGGAATTGAAGAATATGTATATGAATCTTCGAACTGAATTATGGCGAGATCCGTTGATCGAATCAACTGGATGATGGTTGGAGTGTGTTCTCCTTCCATGGTGATGAACGTGGTATATTCACATGTTCAATTCCGACTTCGAATGAATGAGATATTCAAGTCCAAAGATCGCCTAATTCAAAGCCAAATGGAACTAAAGTTAGCTACAAGCATTTAGTCCCACATTGGCCATGGGATGGAAGCCTATGGTGTATAAATAGAGAAAATTGAGAACAAAGGGCGTGCCCTTTGGGTACTTGGAGTTTTCGCGCGCGAAAAGGAGGGAACTATGCGCGCACGTGCGCGCGCCGCCGCTGGCGGCGGCCGGCCGGTGCCGGTGCCGGTGCCAGTGCCGGTGCCGGGCTCGGGCTCGGGTCTGAGTTCGGGTTCCCTACCTGGACTGGTTCTTTTTGAATCGGGTCTCAGGGTATGGGCCGAACAGATCCGCTCCACTCCACTACCCAATCCGCTCCAGCCCGCCAACGGGTGTCCGCGCGAACAGATCCGAACCGCCCGCCAACGGGTGTCCGCGAGCGGATCCGAACCGTTCGCCAACCGCTGTCGGAAAACCGACCGTGCGGTTGGGCGGTTGAACGGTTGCGACTGTTAACTTTTGGCGGACGAGAATACCCTTCCGGAGCGCTATAAATAGCGCTCCAGAGGTTCATTCTCAGACACACCAAACAAGAAAGATCTCTCTCTCTCTAAAGTTCTGAAGTGAATTTCTGAACTGGGCTTCCAGCGTGAAAGCGACTTCCAGCGTGAAGTGGGAATCCGAAGCGACTTCCAAAAAAGAGATTCTGCAAAATTGTTCTGAAAGAGGAATCAGAAAATTTAACAGATTCTTTTATAAGAATTGTTGTCTGAATCTGGTACTTCTGAAGAAAGATATTCTTCTACTTTCCTTCATCCTCAACAGTGGGTGCTCCTCCAGAGAATAAAGGCAAATATTCGTTTGAAATTTGTCCTTGTACCGCTGCTTCAAAGATCCTGTGAAGGTACTGGTTGACTAAGGTTCGACCGTACGCTGATTTGGTAGTGCTATCCAAATACCGTGAAAGAGTGTTGTATCTTGGGAGACCAGCGTCCATTATCCCGTTAGCACCGGTGCGGGGGACGTAATTGTCTTAAGGAGATTCGCTTTAAGCGTACCTCACTCTAAATACTGTATAAGTGGATTAAGTCCTTTATACAGGGGATATACTTTACAGTATATCGAGACTGACTTAGATTCAGTCTAATTGGTGCTTTAACCAAGGAAGGAAATTGACAGGTGGTTCTTAAATTAAGGAACGTTCTATTGAACGGAAAACCTCCCACCTAATATTTGCCAATCTGGCCAATTAGATTGTTGATATCTCAGTGATCTTGATTAGTTGTCAGATTGATTCTTGTTAAGCAGAATACCCAACAGTGATTGCTTCGAGGATGATAGTTGTTTGACTTTTGTGACCACGATATGTACCCTGGTGAGCAGCTGGGCAATTTTTCCATTGCCAATGCCTACAATCCAAGCTTCTGAGCAAACCTAAAAATGTTCGCTCGTTTACTTTACTCAGTAGCCTGAAAATGTCTACATTTGTGGGCCTCCAAAGGTAATCATCTTTGTAAATGTTGATTGTATGATAGAAATTCATGCAAACTGTCCTGGATGTGATTTCTCCTATTTTAAATTGTCATCGTTCAAATAGTCGAATGTTTTGTATGCAAACATACAGAGTGCAACTATAATTTACACTTCTGATTTGTGCCCAACTGTTTTAGTGCAGTCAGATTTCTACAGGAAGTATTTGTCATGTTGGATGACATCTGTCATTATCTTCATGAACAGTGACTTTCTCTTGCGAACCTTGTTTCGAAAATCTGAAGGATAACAAGACAATCAGCAAAATAATCATGCAGAAGCCCACAATGAGCACTTACCCGATCTCTGGATTTGCGTGTACAGTGTGAGGATGTACTCCCGTATTTTGGTTGTGATGCTTCAACCTCCATTCTCTGAAAAATATCGTAGCAACCCATTATCAACGTGTGGCCAATAATGTCTAACTGATAAATTGGATTATCATTCTCTGCTTCAGTTATTGTTGAGAAAATAAGAAGTGTTCTGAGAATAAAGCTGGAAGATGTTGAATCTGAAAGTTGAGTAATTGTATAAATGTTATAGAGATAGAATTTATAAAGAATTTATAAGATAAGAAATAACAATCCAACGGTTGCAACTGAGATGAAAGAATTCGATCTGTCGATTGGTATAAGATGAAATCCTATCTTTTTGGATTTTTAGATTTAGTTAAATCAGAGATAAGATTTTCTGATGATGACATGCTATCCACAGTGATAAATGAAACGGCCGCACAATTTCAAAAAATAATTGAGTCTAAATCAAAAGGAAATAGGTTCAAAATTTTACTATTCATAATTATTATTTATAAATAATAAGTAGTTCAGAATTAGAATTTTTTTTTAATTCGAAATGCTCACAATTTTTTTTAAGATAACATAAATAAAAATTAACTCAAAAAAATTAACACATGAAAAGTATTAACACGTAATCGAATGAATCAAGCTCAAAAATTTAGGGATCAAAAATAGAGTCTATGCTATTGGGAATACTAAAAAATAGAGACAATCCAAAAATAGGGCAAAAATAGAGCCTCTCGCAGGTGATGCTCTTACAACAGCTTTAAAATTGAAACGAAGTGAGAACATAGTAAAGTTTGTAAGTTTTCATAGAGCATAAAAAAATGAAATAAATGAGTAGCATAAATTTGTCTGATGACACTGTAACTCTGCAGTGGCGAGAAGAGATGACCAATCTAGACTACATGTCTCTCAAAAGAGCTACAATCGCAATTGAGTGTTATTGGTGAGGCTTGTTAAATGGGAGGGAATGGGTTGTGGGCGAGTCTGAGGTTCAAGTTCCGATTACGATTTATGTTTCAAAGAAAATCACGTCAGAAAGCAAGTGTTTAGCAGCCTTGGCTCAGCGATAACCCTCCGACGCTCAAGGCCTCGATTGAAACTTAAGCAGAAGTAATTAAAAAAAAAAAAAAAAAAAAAAAAAGATGGTTAGAATTAAAGGTCTTGTACATAAGCCCACACTCCCTCTCCTACTTGAATGCAAATCAAAGTTGTCAGTTACTTATGCTCGATAAGGGGCAAAGAAAAGTGAAAGAAAATAACACAAAAAAGAAGTAAATCTCATCATTTGTTGCGTGTTACATTTTCATTCAGGTAAAGCAAAATAACGTGTGTCGCATGTTACATTTTCATTCAGGCCAAGCAAAAAAACCTATGGGTGTTGGTTGCCAATGTTAGTCTATTCATGATACCGAGACAGTAATTTTTCGTTGATTGTAATATAATAAGAAATATGTTGAGTGGACTATTTATTGTGGACTCCATGAGACCTCAATACACACACACACAAACAATACATTTATTTTTTATTTTGTTAACAAAAAGCTTGAATCTGAAATCTCTGTAATCTAACCTTGTATATGTCATGAGCTTCAATCGTAGTTTTGAACATGCACGGAACAGTGCATTAGAATTTAAAAACGATCAGAAATTGCCACTGATCGGATCTACTTGGATGAGCATTAATAGAGCATAAATTTGCATCTTAGGACCTGTTTGGTTGTCGTAAGTGACCATAAGTTGTAAGTCGTAGACTCTTTTATACTTGAATTATATGCAAGTAAGTTTTACAGTGTTTGATTGGTAATGTAAAATTGTAAGATTTTACAGTGTTTGGTTGTCTTAACGTATATGTCATAAGTGGGAAAAATGATTACATAATTAACTGTTTGGTGATTTAAAAATATTAAAAAATATCAATAAATACTAAAAATAGTAAACATTAAATAATTTAAAATTAAATTAAATATATTAAAATATAATATATTAAAAATAAAAAAATTAGTAACTATATTAAAAAATAAAAATTAAAAATTAATCCAATAATAAAAATTTATAAAATTTATATTAAATATTACTAATTTATAAATGAAATAAGAATTAAACTTAAGTGAAATACATTATATTAATTTTAGTAATAAAAAAGAAAAAAATTCTATATTAAAAATTATTAAATTATTAATAAAAACTTTAATATAATAATTTAAAAAATTCTCATAATTTAAAAATTTAATCTAATAATAAAAAAACTTCAATATGATTACAATTAACTGTTATAATACAGATTTACATGACCACTAAATTAACTGTTTGTTTGTGCTACAAGTGTTGACTGTAACTGAGATTTTTTTTTAAGGGTAGATTTCAGAGTATCTCAGAAACGCCCGACTCTCATCATAAGAAAACTTAGTGGTGAACATACCCTCCAAACTAATCGTCAATATGTCATTGAAAGCGAGATTTGAAATGGCGCCCGCTTGGGAGCAAATCAGGTGACTTACCATTCGACCACTCTCGCGATACTGTTAGTGAAAGTTGCATGATCACAAAATTAACTTTTAGAATTGCAAGTGAATCCTAAGTGTGATGCAAGTGCATTTTTACGATTTACGGCCCAAACAAAATACCATAAATCAGAAGTCACAATTGCCACTTATGACTTACAGACTTTTTATGGTGAAACAAACACTCCCGGAAGAAGGACAAGGCAACATAACGTTGACTTGAAGTTTATATTATAACCAAATAAAATTTTTGAACAAGAGAAGTCAATAGAGCTTGCGACAACACAAATAGGCAAGTCAAAGCATCCATCCGTCCAATTCAGCTCTTATGAGGACAAACAACTCCATTTCACCCCTCAACACCACGGCATTATTTTCTAACTAGAGAGAGTCAGCAGTTTTGTTGTCCCTCGTTCCTTCAGTTTCCTTCTTTGAATCTACAGCCTTTTCTTCTTCATTTATTGCCATCGCCAACAAATAGAAGATTTGTTGAATTCAGCAACTGCAGCCTAAAAAACAGGCATCACAAACAACTTGAATATTGGCATTAATCAACCTAGATGCAATTAGTCGCTATAATCCATCATATTTAGAATTAACTAAATAACATTAGTCAGGAAGTCGACTCAACTAATAGTGTTTCTACTCTTTTATGAAAGAACGAGTAACATGTCGGATGGTACAAGTTAAGCGAGACATGCGATAAAAATGTTCAAAACATTATGCTACAATAGATATGTGAAAGAATTTTCTCCCATGTGTCACGAGGTGGCGAAATCCATCATATGTATCAAGGGTACATAATTTTCTCTGTACAAATGAACTGGGAATAAAAAAAACCCTCTTTTTCTTGTTGGTATTAATATTATTTTCCCAAAAAATGGAATTAAGGGCTATGGAGTAAAGAAAGATTTGATCTCCATATGTCTTGATGCAGATCATAAGAGAAAAAGTAGTGAGGAATTGATTCAGTTTTGCACTTGCAAAAGTTTATGTTGACGCTGCAACAAAGATGATATTGCACGTACATATTGCAGCTCATGATAAAATAATAAATTAAGAATTTTCTAGCCTGAAAGCTTCCAGGTTTAATTTAGTTTAAAATTACTGCAAATATTTTCACCACACGCACGCCATAAGTGATGGAAACAAACCGGCAATAGGGTGTGCTAGGCTGTGAGGGAGACTGACAGGTTTTAATCAGATGAGATCCTAAAAGTATTGGCGCAAATTTAAAGAAAACTTTCTAAACACAATATCTTACAGAATTCGTTTTGCAGAGAGGATTGACCAACAATCCAATAAAGACGGCAATGTCAACCACCGAAGCATTGCAAAGATTTAGAAACGGTCTCATTGTTCCAGGGAGTGAAATTGTAACCAAGTACCAAAAATCGAGCAAGAAAATGGTAGGTTTAACATTTGATTTTTTGCTGAATTTTTGCAAATTCTTCATGGTTTGCACTTTTCACTAATCATTCATGATCTGGCTCTATGATACAGTACCTATCATAACCTCTAGCGTATGAGTGGCATGTGTTCCTTAAAGAATGATAGGAGACCCATTATCATGGGGTAAGAAACTTTGAAGGACGTTAAGTCTGTATCATTTGATCCCCTGGCAAATCTTCTGTTTTTATTTTTTGAACAAATTATCAGCACGATTCATTCATTCAATCGACACAAAAAGTTTTCAACCACTAAGACTGCAAACTTTCGCCCAAAGCAATTCATCACCCCTCATCATTTAATATGTAACTTTCCTTTTTGCTATAAGAGACTTTACGAGCCATGCCTTATCAGGGGGATTCGAACCCGTAACCTCGAGGCAACAAGTCCCAAGTCTAACCTACAGGCTATTGTTAATATGGAAGCAATGTTATAAGAAATGACATGATAGTAATTAAATCTTCAGTGTAGTGAATTCTCAGAAATCAAGCTTGAGTATGCCGCGAGAAAGAAACCTCAAATCTCATTGCAGTTTTACATCCAAGGTTTGGCAAAAAGTTGCAGCCGAAAACCCCCCTCAAAACTCACATGTTACTCCCAAGCTATACATTGCAATTCTGATTACAGATTAAAACTTAATTTGCATTAGCAACATTAGTATTTTTAGCGAGAGCTCGTAACCATATGTACGATGCTGGAGAAACAGGAAAATAATTTACACCTAAGATTTATTTTAGGTTTAGGGGTATAATGTAAGAAGAGTAGTGATACTTAGACCAATGGTCTAGAGAGTGGAGAAACCGTGTCGCATGGCCCTCTCCGACTGGCTGATAGTGGGGAGGATGCATGGAGATTTGATTACTTTCTCCTTTTTATATTCCTTCCACCAATTAGGAAGCAGCGATCTGTAGATCGCTGGATCATTTAGCATTATCAATAAACGAGACTGTTTTACTTTTCAATTTAAAGCTCCAACAAGGCGTAACTAAGGTCATGTTTGTTCCTCACTTGCTGAACTGTGTCGTGCTGAATGTAAGCTGCTGAGTTGAACTGTGCTCTCTGATATTTTTATATTTGCTATATTACTTTTTGAAACTGTTTGTTGTTGTTAAGTTATATTTTTTACTTTAACTACACTTTTTGTTTATATATTGGTGAACTTGTAATATTACTCTTTTTTAAGGGTTAGTTTTGTCTACTAAATAAGTTCCACCATTTTTTTTTAAGTAAAATTACTCTGAGTCGCTTAACAAAATAAGCAGCTGAAAACTACTTTTTGACTCAGCAGCTTAGTTACTTTTAGATTACTAAACACTAATCAGACTTCTTACCAGCTGAAAAGCTGCTGAAAAAGCTACTTTTCAGCGGCGCCGAATATGGCCTAAATCGTTGTATGCATAGTTTATTTTCGGGGTTGAATGCCAAAAACTAATGTAATAGAAGCGTTAAATTAATAATACATATACTACTATAATAATAGGAACCCCTTTCATCTGACTGTCCTGCCTCCTCAGGCTGCAGCTGGATTCTCCAAACCAATTCAAAACTGCTTGTGTGTATATTTGCATGTGTCCAAAAATCTAGTAAGTCTGTTTGGTTGTCGTAACTGGCCCTAATTCGTAGTTGTAATTGGTAAAGTCTTTTACAATTGTAAATGAGTTACATGTATGTAAATTTTACGGTGTTTGGTTGGTAATATAAAATTGTAAAGTGGGAAAGTGTATTGTACTTTACGGTATTTGGTTGTCGTAACGTATAAGTCGTAATTAAAAAAGTTGACCACAAAATTAACTATTTGGTGATTTTAAAAGATTTAATACTGCAAATAAATATTAAAAAATTAAATATTAAAATTTTTTAATATTAATATAAAAAAATAATATAAATTTGTATGACCACAAAATTAACTGTAACTGGACTGTAAGTGAGTGGTAACTGGGTTGCAAGTGAGTGTTAGTTGAGTTACGTAAGTCTTTTACGAATTACGGTCCAAACAAACGCCGTAGTTGTAACTGGATAGTAAATCATTTACGAATTACGGAGTTTTACGCGAAACAAACGGCCCCTAATGTACATTAACGAGTAATGTGTATAGAAAGCCTACACGCGGAAATTGTAGACATGGCAGTTATGAGTTATACAGTGAAACAAAACACAATGCAAAGATGTGTAAGAATGTACATAAACTACACTGATTTAGTTTATTAAACCTTGTTCAATACTTGCATCAACAAAGTAAAGACACTTCTAGTTAAAAATCAAATAAGCTAACAGACTAAGAAATGAAAAGGCTGCACACAAGAGCATATCAGCAACTCAAGAACACGCGATGGACTTTATCCTAATATCTAGAACTATAATATGCATCCAGGATAATGTCTTCTTCAGCAACTCAGAAAGTGTGCAATGTGATGTTATTTTAGTCGAATTAAACTCATAAATTCAATAAGTATAATTTCATTTAATACTACAAGACTAGGACTGCTACATTTTCAATTAAGTCAAATTAATGAACAAGCAGTTCACAGTATAAAACTATCAAATGCCATAGTAAACTTCAGGAAGTGAGAAAAGACGATACTAGTGAAATATACTTGGATATTGAAAAAAAAGTACTTGAATTTTAACATCATAGTTCAAGCAAAAAAGAGATTGTAATGATTAATGATGACGATGAAATATCTTTAAAAGCAAATGTAAAAGATGTTATGCTTAATCAAAACATGTCAGACATCAAATGCACCATGGATAGCCAATATAGCCACAAATATCAAATGCATAATAAATAAGCCTCAATTACAGAAACTATCATGTACTTTTACCACTTCTATAAAATCTATCACAAATTTTAGTTTTTAGTAACTACTATGTGAGATCAACTGAAGACAAAATTCTCTTGACATTTGAAGTTAAAAACCATCAAGGTAAAATAACTTTATAAAAAAAATAAAATCATGTGCATGCATGTGGCAAATTAAACTGGTTAATATGGGGTAGTTTTCCACGAAAAGATAACAGAAAAAACAAGAGGAAAATTACATGGCAATCACTAATAATAAATATGAAACATGGTAGTTTCTCGTAAATGTGGCAGAAGTTTATGGAAGTTTCTGACAATTTAACCAAAGCAGAATTAAGCATGTGAACGAATAACAACACCAATCAACATCATTTATCATTATTTATAAACAAGCAGAAGTGACCAAACACTACTCGTACAACCTTGAAACATAAAAAGAACCTCCCAAGTAGAATATGCCCAGAAGGAGGTCACTACAACGGTAACCGAGCACTGTTCACAAAGGGCTATATAACTATATGAAGTTCCTGAAAATCTGATAAAAATGACCTTCCATCATGTTCTAGATGGTATTGGTAAGAAGATGGCTAGATGATTATGCCGGTAAGATAATTATGTGCACTCAAATTAACCACAACAATATGGATTACCCATGTGCCCATTTATTTAAGAAATATGAGTACTTTTAAAAATTAATATGCCATTGGATCCGGTGTATAAGGTTTGCTGGTTAAAATTAGTTTTGAAGTTCTTCTCGGTTATAATTTAAAATGTGGGGAACATTTAATTGTTTTAGTCGCAGATAGGACAAGAAATTTACACATCAAGCATCAAACTTATCTTTTAAAGCACACCTTTTTTAGTTGTCTCCCATTTCTCACCACTTAAAAAGTTAACTTGCATAACGCGCAACTACTCCCCAACTTTTCCGCCAACTCCATGCATACAAATGCCCCTGATCAGTTCCATATCCAGTCAGATGACCTCTTAAATCACCAACTAAATTCCAAAATTCAACCTTTTGTCCAATCAGCATCCGAAGTTCTTGCGTGTGATCATTTCCAACACTACACCTTCCAGCATTAAACCTTACTCAACATGATTATCCCCTTCCATTTCTACACAATATTTTGGTTTTACTAGGGTTCTTAGAAAAGTCTTCTTGTATCATCACTAGACATACGAGAGCCACACAGCTGTCTAACAGCTCATTGGTTAACAGCTGTCTAACAGCTCACATGAGAGCCACGCAGCAGGATTGACCTTTTATAGTATGTGTGCGTGGCTCACACACATGAACCAAATCCCCCTGGCACCCATCAAATGCCTTCTTATATTTCTCCGCCATTTTATACCCAGTATACTAAAACAAATACATGCAACTACAAGGGTGCATCCTCGAACTAAACTTCAGACTGAAACCAGATAACAAGTGAATTATTGCCATGTCAAAGAAAATACTAATTTTGAACTTAACTGCATGGCTTCTATATGATTATTTCCATAAAGAATATAGAAAAATAGACTGTGACATAGATGTTAACTATATATTTATTCACAATAACAACTACTAACAAGACTTACTAACTTTTATGCATCTTTCGTGGAGCCTTGCTCCAAACACCATCTTCATGGAAAAGCCTTTTTCTTTTTTGGACAAAGGCCATAACCCGATCTTGTTACTAACTTTTGTGGATCTTTCGTGGAGCCTTGCTCCAAACACCATCTTCATGGAAAATCCTTTTCTTTTTTGGACAAAGGCCATAACCCGATCTTGAACCTGGGACCTCTCATTTCCCAATCCAACCCTCTTATCACTGAGCCAAGACTCAATGACTTCTTGACGGAGAAGGCTTAGATGATGATGATGATAATTAATAAATACTAATAAGACTCACTAAGCAATAGCCACAAATAAGAACTTGACACAGTGGTTAAGGAGAGACTAACAAGGATTTGGTAAGTCCAAAATTCAAGAGATACAGAGCACACCCAACTAGGTGCACAATTCGGGATGATAATATGTCGGGTCTGGCCCCAAAAAAACCCCGACCCACTACAGCTCTGTCAAAAATGGGGTAACGGTTGGGGCCTTATTTTAGGCCCATTCTGTTTTGGGGCGGGGACCTACCCTAGGCCCGGTCCCAACCCCAACTCTTAAGAAGGCCCGTTTTAGGTTCTGCCTACGAGTCAAAATTTAATATCAAATATACTCGTTCTCCCATTATTATTATCATCATCATCCTACAATTTAATATTATCCAACAATTTTCAGAATTTTAAAAGTTAAGGTAAAGACTCTTAATCTTAGAAAAATTTTGAGTTTACATTAGAGATGAAAGAGTTCGAGAGAGAGAAGTAAGAAAAAAATATAATTTTTTTCTATCTTTTTAAAAATCTAAAAAATAGACTTAAGGTCCACTTGAAGGTCCTAGGTCTGGCCCCAAGGCCTTGGGGCTGGGGCTGGTTGAATTAGGGCCAAGGGCCGGGTTTGAGGATGTTTTTATCTAATCGTCCTTTTTTGTAGGTTGTGAAAATGCACACAACGTCGAATATAGTTGAATTCAACATTGTCATCTTCTTGATCAAAATCGGAATCATCGTCTACTTCTTAGTTTTGCTGATAGGATCTTTTTGAATCAGATTCGTGACTTTCAATGGGGATCCACTAATTATGGCAATCCTAATGGGGCTAGGACAATTAGCAGCAATGTGTCCATATTCTTGATACTTGAAGCATTTTGCAGTGGTGATGATTTTGGAGAAATCCCGTTCAGAGGCTTTGCTCTGATTGTGTCGTTTACTGCTTTTGCTCTTGAAGTCAATTTTATGTGAAAAGGGATGGGTACTAGACTTTTGAGATTGTGAAGATGACGAAAATTCAGACACAGACGATTTTGAATCGTAACTCCTAGTGGTGTAGCGAGACCTAAATGTATCTAGATCTTGAACTACGCATATGCTTTCTCAAGTTTGGTAACTCTACGAGCTAACAATTCTGTTCGCAAGTCTTCTCTAAGGCCAGCTTGAAATCTTGAGCGGAATAGGGCTTCACCTTAAGTTTCAAGGTACTACATCTAATGAGGAACTGATCACATTCTGCAACGTACTCCTTTACCAATTTGTTGTCTTGAGTCAATTGATGCCACTTGTCCAAGAGACGGGCATAAAAACATCGCGGCACGTACTTGCATTTGAGTTCGTCCTTCATAATGTCCCATATGTCTATCGGTCGTTGAAGTCGAGTTGCTCGCATAGTCTCTATGTTGGTCCAATATTGACTAGCTTGACCATTAAGTTTCATTGCAGCGAGCTTAACTTTCCTAGGTTCAGAAAGGGTACCAAGTAAAATACCTATCTACACTTTGAATCCAATCTACGAAGACTTGGGGATATAAGCGTCCAACAAAGGTGTGAACGCCTAACGTAATGCTTTTCAAAAATTGTTCACCTGGATTAGGTGCATTATTTAGATTGTCAAGCATGTTGTTATGCAGTGGGACTTCTTTAGATGATCATTCTGTAACTTAGTCGGTCTCTCTTGATTCAGGGTTTGGTTGATATCTTTAAGCTGGGTTTGCAGGCTGGCAAATGCAGAGGTAAGTTGATCCAGTCGGGTTCCATTGAGATGGAGTGAGATTCACTAAACTCTCCTAGCAAGTAAGCGTTCTATGGGTTGACATGCACTAAATAAATCCTAATTGAATTAGGAAAACGCAACTAGCTAGATATTAAACTAATTTTTTCTCTAGGATTTTATAATTTTTATTTTGTTTTGAATAATGTTCAAGATTCTAAATGCAAAAAAACAAATAAAAGTGCCTAAAATGTAATTCCTACCTAATTGTGCTTTAATACCAAATTGATGTGAAACATGTGCGACTGCTAAATTTTGACAATAAAAGAACTCAATTACGCTTCACCAACAAGAACGACAGCTGGTAGGAAAGGTAATAAATAGCAATATTGATCTATGATTTGATTAAATATGCATATATGTTTGGTCTATTGCAAATTAGAAAACTAAATAATACTATTTGTTATGCAGGTAAAGTTCTACAAGCAATAAAGAAGCTAAGAAATTATCATGCAGCTAAATCACATAACTTAGGATTTTGATGGAAAACAACCAATGTAGATAACATCAAAAGATAATGTATTATAAGACTGTAAATAAAGAAAATGGGATAAGAGTTGTACCTACTCAGAATCGTGTTCGACACCACTGTCCTTGTGGTGTTGTAGATGCGTAGCTCTAACTGTCACGATTCGAATGCCTTAAGAATTGCGTGAATCATACTTCGAACAGCTGAGATATGCCCCTAAAACAAAAATTGAACCATTAACGAGACTGTTCTGCAACAGGTCTACAAATGTAGTACAAGTCGGGTGTTACTGCAACAATAGGGTCGGGTCTAATGACTTAAATTTGATTCTGCACTTGAAGTAACTTGTGTCGGATCTGAACCCAAATTGGATTCAAGCTTCAATAGAACTCTTCGTTGAGGTTGAGGTGGCAAGTTGTGTTGTCATCATGCCAACAACTTGGCAGGGAGCAGGGCGGTGGCAGTGGTGGTAACACAACGGGCTGGTGACGATAGAAGAGGAAGTGGCTACGCAAGGGAGAAGGTCAACGAGGGAGGCCGAAGTAATCGGGGCTGCCAGTGGGGACCTAGCTCACGCATGGGCGCGAGTAGGTCAGGGCGCGAGCACGAAGGCACAACAGGGAGGCCAACTGTCTTAGGTGGGCAAGGAAGAAAGGTGTGAGAAAGCCCAGTGGTTGTTAACGAGAGAGAGAGAGGGTGATTAGGTGTTGCAGATTAGTGAGAGGAGGGAGAAATTTGACAAAGAGTAAGAGAGAGATTGAGAGAAGGATGATTATTTTTTTGCGCTTTTTTATACAAGAGGGGGGATAAATATAACTAGTGTTTCACACTCCTAATTAAGTTCTCTATGATTTCACATGCCTAAAGGGTTTGAATTTGGAATCCATATCTCACTCAAATTTAAGAAAATTTTAAAAGCTTTCCTCAATAATTGATTTAAAAAGAAAACATATACATCTTTTATAGGCAATACAAGACTTGTATTCCAAACTACAACTGATGTATTACTACAATAAAAGCAAACTAAAATAAACCAAAAATCTAAAATAAACCAAAAATACATCATTCAAACCAAATAAATGTGACTTGCTTTTGTCTTCATTAGTACACGCCCCAGGTCTTTTGGTGTCTTCAACTGGATGTCCATATCAACATGAAGCGAGGCATGGTGTAGATATTCTACTTTACCCTGCAAGCTCCTCAATCCATCATTTGGAGCTGCCACAAGTGAATATATGAACAGAATAACCTAATGTCTGCACCCTATGTATCTTGGGAAAAAGCGGATGCATTATGCTTACCGATTGTGAGATTACTAGACGAAAATAGAATTTGTATTCTAGGGTCACCAAAAAGGCAACCCGGCAGACCTTCCTTGGCCCGTCGAGCTTCATCGACACTCCTGAACTCTACAAATGATAATGCCTAGAAGGGAAATTCTTGATTTTTTTTTTTACCAATTTCACCAAACAGAATCATGGCATTATGAAGCATCTGCTCATCCATATGTACAGATGGTGGATACCCTACCCACAAAGTATTGCTTGGTGGGCCATCTCGCTTTCCTCCTTGTGGCTGAGATGGTTTAAACAAATAGAAACAGGGCAGAAATAAATAATAAAGAGCACTTAGGAACTGGTAGAGTGGTTAAACTGAAAAGGGAAATTGAAAAAAGAAACATACAGATTCTACTAAAAAATACAAATAAAAAAACATTATTCCAATCGAGCTAGATGCCTTTTAGAACCCACGTTGGGAGACTCATGGTGATTTCTTATTTAATCAGGTGACATCCATGTTTCCTGTGGCCCCATATTCCCCGAGTCCCCTTGGATTGTGATTATCAGGCCAATCCTGTTCCCATATATTTACTAAAAGTGTCAAGAAATACCATGGAATAATCTATGAATGGCATGTGAGTATACACACTAAAATAATTAGTGTCAACACAAAATAGTAATCACTATGAAAAAAGAAAGCTGCAGCAACAGCATTTATAATGATAACCAAAATAGCAATAAACCATACATACTCTTCTTGACGATCGTGGATTTTGAAAATCAACGCATACTTGTTCACCACCTATGCTCTTGCCATTTAAGTTCTTTTGAGCAGCAAAATAGCATTGTCAAACTTGTAGCAGCCAACCAAAGCAGAATTTCGATCCCTGAGAAATCGGTACTCTTCAAGCTTTCCAAACTGCAAAAGCTCATCCTCGAGTTGTTCCTCGTTAATAGATGAGCTGATACCAGCAATCCATAGATACTTGCCCGGTTTTGCCTGCAAATATTTAAAGAAGTTCACCAAGTAAACCTAATGCAGCACTCTTACAAGAACAACATGACAAGGTAAAATGTTTTCACAATTGCACAACAACAACGATACACATGCGCGCGCGCACATGCACAAAGACAACAATACAAATTTTTGAAACATTGATTTTAGATTTAAAACTGTGCATCATTAATCAGAAAATGAAATAAGGTTACATGTCAAAAATATTGTTAGGTATTAATTTTATAGATGTCCATCAGTTGCAAACCAAGGATACAAAATTATAGAGAGATCCAGAATGAACACGTAGGTTATGTAATGAGGACACGAACCGGTTTGGACGCGATTAGACATGTGATGGAGATTTGAGATTTGAGATTGTGAACTTGGTGGGTTTGGATGCGCGTGGGGAGTCACAAACTTGTACTTCTGCATCAATACTCCGTCAGAGAAGTGGGGGATAGGAGAAGGGCCAGTAGCATGCAATCATAAGAGTGAAAAAGTGGAAAGGAAGTAGAAGAGAACGGATCAAGAGTCAGAATTTTCAGTCAAAAGGTTCACAGAATTTTCAGTCAATAAAGGCTTTCACTGTCGCATTAACAGTTATAACAGAAGGGGGTTTATCTGAGAAGAACAAAAAAGAGGAAAGAGGAGGAGGATTAGGATCAATGTTACCTCCTACGCGAATCCCTTCGGTATGCGGTACGAAAACGGGAACAGAAAATGTGAGTTGCTCAGAATGTGGCACGGTGGGGGTAGGATTCTTTGGATCATTTAGTTGGAACAAAATACATTTATCCAAACCACGAAATGATTTTCGAAAAGATTTGTGTGTTGTGTGTGTATGCGCTCACACCACATATCCAATGAATATTAAATATTCAAATAACACTTAGGCACAACACATAGGTTACCTTTCTTTTTTCAACCCTAGTATATAAGGAATTTTTCATTTCATTACTTTATAATTCATTTACATTGTGGTTTGCCAATTTTCTGATCTGGATATAATGGTTTTCGAAAAGAAAGAAATACCATGGAATAATCTATGAATGGCATGTGAGTATACACACTAAAATAATTAGTGTCAACACAAAATAGTAATCACTATGAAAAAAGAAAGCTGCAGCAACAGCATTTATAATGATAACCAAAATAGCAATAAACCATACATACTCTTCTTGACGATCGTGGATTTTGAAAATCAATGCATACTTGTTCACCACCTATGCTCTTGCCATTTAAGTTCTTTTGAGCAGCAAAATAGCATTGTCAAACTTGTAGCAGCCAACCAAAGCAGAATTTCGATCCCTGAGAAATCGGTACTCTTCAAGCTTTCCAAACTGCAAAAGCTCATCCTCGAGTTGTTCCTCGTTAATAGATGAGCTGATACCAGCAATCCATAGATACTTGCCCGGTTTTGCCTGCAAATATTTAAAGAAGTTCACCAAGTAAACCTAATGCAGCACTCTTACAAGAACAACATGACAAGGTAAAATGTTTTCACAATTGCACAACAACAACGATACACATGCGCGCGCGCACATGCACAAAGACAACAATACAAATTTTTGAAACATTGATTTTAGATTTAAAACTGTGCATCATTAATCAGAAAATGAAATAAGGTTACATGTCAAAAATATTGTTAGGTATTAATTTTATAGATGTCCATCAGTTGCAAACCAAGGATACAAAATTATAGAGAGATCCAGAATGAACACGTAGGTTATGTAATGAGGACACGAACCAGTTTGGACGCGATTAGACATGTGATGGAGATTTGAGATTTGAGATTGTGAACTTGGTGGGTTTGGATGCGCGTGGGGAGTCACAAACTTGTACTTCTGCATCAATACTCCGTCAGAGAAGTGGGGGATAGGAGAAGGGCCAGTAGCCTGCAATCATAAGAGTGAAAAAGTGGAAAGGAAGTAGAAGAGAACGGATCAAGAGTCAGAATTTTCAGTCAAAAGGTTCAGAGAATTTTCAGTCAATAAAGGCTTTCACTGTCGCATTAACAGTTATAACAGAAGGGGGTTTATCTGAGAAGAACAGAAAAGAGGAAAGAGGAGGAGGATTAGGATCAATGTTACCTCCTACGCGAATCCCTTCGGTATGTGGTACGAAAACGGGAACAGAAAATGTGAGTTGCTCAGAATGTGGCACGGTGGGGGTAGGATTCTTTGGATCATTTAGTTGGAACAAAATACATTTACCCAAACCACGAAATGATTTTCAAAAAGATTTGTGTGTTGTGTGTGTATGTGCTCACACCACATATCCAATGAATATTAAATATTCAAATAACACTTAGGCACAACACATAGGTTACCTTTCTTTTTTCAACCCTAGTATATAAGGAATTTTTTCATTTCATTACTTTATAATTCATTTACATTGTGGTTTGCCAATTTTTCTGATCTGGATATAATGGTTTTCGAAAAGAAAGAAATACCATGGAATAATCTATGAATGGCATGTGAGTATACACACTAAAATAATTAGTGTCAACACAAAATAGTAATCACTATGAAAAAAAGAAAGCTGCAGCAGCAGCATTTATAATGATAACCAAAATAGCAATAACCATACATACTCTTCTTGACGATCGTGGATTTTGAAAATCAACGCATACTTGTTCACCACCTATGCTCTTGCCATTTAAGTTCTTTTGAGCAGCAAAATAGCATTGTCAAACTTGTAGCAGCCAACCAAAGCAGAATTTCGATCCCTGAGAAATCGGTACTCTTCAAGCTTTCCAAACTGCAAAAGCTCATCCTCGAGTTGTTCCCCGTTAATAGATGAGCTGATACCAGCAATCCATAGATACTTGCCCGGTTTTGCCTGCAAATATTTAAAGAAGTTCACCAAGTAAACCTAATGCAGCACTCTTACAAGAACAACATGACAAGGTAAAATGTTTTCACAATTGCACAACAACAACGATACACATGCGCGCGCGCACATGCACAAAGACAACAATACAAATTTTTGAAACATTGATTTTAGATTTAAAACTGTGCATCATTAATCAGAAAATGAAATAAGGTTACATGTCAAAAATATTGTTAGGTATTAATTTTATAGATGTCCATCAGTTGCAAACCAAGGATACAAAATTATAGAGAGATCCAGAATGAACACGTAGGTTATGTAATGAGGACACGAACCAGTTTGGACGCGATTAGACATGTGATGGAGATTTGAGATTTGAGATTGTGAACTTGGTGGGTTTGGATGCGCGTGGGGAGTCACAAACTTGTACTTCTGCATCAATACTCCGTCAGAGAAGTGGGGGATAGGAGAAGGGCCAGTAGCATGCAATCATAAGAGTGAAAAAGTGGAAAGGAATTAGAAGAGAACGGATCAAGAGTCAGAATTTTCAGTCAAAAGGTTCAGAGAATTTTCAGTCAATAAAGGCTTTCACTGTCGCATTAACAGTTATAACAGAAGGGGGTTTATCTGAGAAGAACAGAAAAGAGGAAAGAGGAGGAGGATTAGGATCAATGTTACCTCCTACGCGAATCCCTTCGGTATGTGGTACGAAAACGGGAACAGAAAATGTGAGTTGCTCAGAATGTGGCACGATGGGGGTAGGATTCTTTGGATCATTTAGTTGGAACAAAATACATTTACCCAAACCACGAAATGATTTTCGAAATGATTTGTGTGTTGTGTGTGTATGCGCTCACACCACATATCCAATGAATATTAAATATTCAAATAACACTTAGGCACAACACATGGGTTACCTTTCTTTTTTCAACCCTAGTATATAAGGAATTTTTTCATTTCATTACTTTATAATTCATTTACATTGTGGTTTGCCAATTTTTCTGATCTGGATATAATGGTTTTCGAAAAGATTTGTGTGTGTGCACACCACATATCCAATGAAATATTAAATATTCAAATAACACTTAGGCACACCACACAGGTTACCTAATTTTTTCAACCCTAGTATATAAGGATTTTTTTCGTTTCATTACTTTATAATTCAATTATATTGTGGCTTGCCAGTTTTGCCAATCTGGATCGCTAACGTACCACGATTGAAAACGCGCAATGAACGAAAATTGTGAGGGGTTTCCCGTTATGATTTGGAGGGGGTGGTAATTGAACAATTTATTCAAGCAGTGTATACTAATCCAAATTTACCCATTCAGTATTTTTAGTCAACAAAGCCTTTCATTGACGCATTAACAGTTGAGTAAAAGAAGGAGGTTTGTCTGAGAAAAACTGAAATGAGGAAAGAAGAGGGGGTTTGGAGGGGGTGGCAATTGAACAATTTATTCAAGCAGTTTATGCTAATCCTAATTCACCCTTCAATATATATCACCCTAGGTCAGAGCATACTTTTCAACTAGCCCTGAGAAATGTGATGTAGCAATAATAGCAGTAAAACCTTCCAACTAGAAATTCTATTTGAACAACTGTAAGTCTACGGACATGTCAAGAACACAAACTGAAGGACGCGTAAGGCTAGCGTCGGGAACACAAAAGTAGAACCTATAAGGCAGAGACATGGTGGATACAGAAACCAACTGAAAAATCTTAAGCAAGGGATTTAATATTCAGTCTCCGTCTCTCCCCGCTGAAATTTGCTAGTTTCGGGAGTTTCAATAAGTTTTAGTCCTAGATTCAATTTCGGTTTTGATACTATTATAAACTTCATATATGTATGTGTAAAAGATCATTTGAGTATAGTACGTTAGAAAGCTAAAAACCATTAATTACATCACTATTCAACTAACATTAAATCAAGTTACCTCAAATTTCAATTATCCTAATACAAGGAAAGAGCTATCCAACATAAGTTACCGAACATAACAAGTACAAACAAAGAGTAGACATATAAGGCAAAATCATGCAGGTATAATGAGTTAGTTATGCATTCCTTTTCCATAATTGAGTTATGCATAGTGAGCTAGAAAAACTGGTATTAGAGGTGCTTCGGATATGGAATGGATATGAAGTTTATCATATTTGTGTTTGTTTTCCAATTGTGGATTTGAATACAAATACAGATATAGCTGGGTAAGGAAAACTCATGTGTATCAAACTAACACCGATACTGATCCGGATTGGATTGGATCTACCCATATCCATTTGCACCCCTGCATATGGGACGATTGGCATTCATTCATGATATATCTCAAGATACTTCTTTGTAATTCAATGTTTAAATTGGTAATGTCACTGACCATATACACCGAAAAAGAAAAAAAAAAATGTTTAACTTCCATCACCCACTAAAAGCCCGAACATGATCAAAAGTATTGAATAACTTCGTTCCATGGAATTTTTGGGGGCCTGCCATATCAGTGTCAACTTGCGCCTTTGTTAACAACGGGAATTAGGGATACTTCCTTCGGCTAAGAGAGCAAGGGTTAGGTATCAGGCTATCAAGCCTTGTTTCTTCCAGTTTTTCTTATTTCCCTTCAACCCTTTTCTCGTCCCGACTTCGCTTTAAATGGACCCTCTAGCCTACACTGAAATAGTGAAATTCAATTTCATAACCAAAAAGCATAATACCTTGGGTTATGTTTTCGATTATGACTTTATTTGATTATATGTAGATCTTACTCACATTTGCACTTTGCATGAAAGCATATGAAAGCAACAGTAGGAATAAGAACACAAGTAACCTTTGGCAAGTCAAATCCAATGATCTCAACACTTCAGCATAATCAAACAACAATAAACATGCTACTCACTGAATGCTTAACACCACTGTTTATCTTGTCATGTTCCTTTTGAAATGGCTATTGACAGGAACTGGGGTTCAGTTTAGTGTGTGACACCTAAACCCCTAGCTTCAACAATTTCTTGCATGAACTCCCTTAAAGTTTCTTGATTTATAACTGTTATAGAATTGCATGGATTTAATGTGGCCAATTACTAGCTCATTATTACCAAACATATACTAGAACTCAGCAACATGCAAGATTCAAATGATGTTCTTCATGTTATAGTTTCCCGGGGAATGGAACTGCAAGTATTTTGACTCTCAAGGTTATAAAGTCCAGAAAAAAATATGAACACGATGCCCATTACTATACAAGCTATGTTGGATGTCTAGTGACTTGAAGGAAAATATAATGAAAAGGGTAGATCTTCATTAAACTAAGGATAAATTTCACAAAACACCCTCTTAGGTTTTGGGTGTTTCTCAAATAACCTCCCAATCTTATTTGTCCATTATAAAACCCCTTGCATATTTTTTAATATTTTCACCTCTATCCCCTGCCATTAAGAGGCATCACCTTAGCGCATGTGTCCTCTTATTTCACTAAAATGCCCCTCCATAAAACCTAGGGTTTTAGTGTCTGTCAAAGAAGAGAATTTGGAAAGTTTATGGGACCAGAGCTACTGTAGTTTCTAAATTTTGTTGTTTTGAGCCAATTCATCTGTTTGTTCGCTGTGAATTGGAATAGAGAAAGAACTCTCAATTTTTGTTGCCACGTTGGAGAAATCAGGAAATCCAATTCGGAGAGATTAGCTTGGAATTGGGCTACAATTGTGGGAGATTTGTACTTTTTAAAGATAAAAAATTGGTTTGTACTGCTCACTAGTGACAACTTCAGTTGTGGGTGCTACTCAAGTCACCATTTTCTCTATAATTCTTAATTTGTTTGTGAGGCCCACTAGTAATTCTTGATTTGATCTTTCTTACAAACCAAACAAAACTCGAATTCCAACGTGAGAAAAGCTCCTCATTTCTTTTGAAACAAACAACAAACGTCAAATTTGGAAAACGATTGGAATTGCAAGATTTGCAGGTGTAGACTTCAAGGAACCAAACAGGCCCTTAATGATATTAACCTTTATCTTAAGTTAATTCAAAATTAATTCTAAATAAATGTAAACCTTAATATCATTATTATTTAACACTTAAATTTCTCCAAACCTTAACATTAATACTAATTATAAGTCCAATTCATTTTTATATTAATTAACCTATTAAAATAAAATGAGTATGAATTCATAACAAGTCCATACTTATGCTTCATCTTCTTCACCCGCATCCTTTTCTCCTCCAATCTCCTAACCCTAATTATAACCTTAAACCATACGGAGCATTCCATCTTGTTTACTTGCATTTCCTTCTTTTTCATCTTCTAAAATCAAAATCAAAATCAAAATTTTGGATCCAAAATATGACTACTTATGTGTATATTTGCATGTGCCCAAAATCTAGTAAATGTAATGTACATAAATGAGTAATGTGAATAGGAAGTCTACATGCGGAAATTGTAGACAGGGCAGTAATGAGTTATACAGTGTAACAAAACACAATGCATAGATGTGTAAGAATGTACACAACTACATTGATTTATTTATTAAACCTTGTTCAATATTTACATAAACAAAGTAAAGACACATCTAGTTAAAAAATCAAATAAGCTAACTAATTAAAAAATTAAAAGGTTGCATACTTGAGCATATCAGCAACTCAAGAACACACGTTAGACTTTCTCCTAATGTCTAGAACAATAATATGCATCCAGGATAATGTCCTCTTCATCAACTCAGAAGGTGTGCTCTGTGATGTTATTTTAGTTGAATTCAAATATTCAATGCAACTCATAAACCCAATCAGTATATTTCATTTAATACTACATGATTAGGACTTCTAAATTTTCAATTAAGCCAACTTAATGATTAAGCAGTTCACATTATAAAACTACCAAATGCCATAGTAAACTTCAGGAAGTGAGAAAGACTAAAATGGCGAAATATACATTTAGATAATAAAAAACACAATACTTTAAATTTAACATCATAGTTCAAGCAAAAAAGAGATTGTAATGATTAATGATGACAATGAAATATCTTTAAAAACAAATGTAAAAGATGTGATGCTAATTAAAACATGTTAGAGAGCAAATGCACCATGGATAGCCAAAATAGGCACAAGTATCAATTGCACCCTCAATTACAAAAACTATCATGTACTTTTACCACTTCTATAAAATCTACGCTACAATTTTAGTTTTTAGTAACTACCATGAATATATGAATTTATAAAGATCTACTATGTTAGGTTAACTAAGAAAAAATTCTCTTAACATTTAAAGTTTACAAACCACCATGGTAAAATAGCTTTTTAAAAAAAATAAAATCATGTGCACACATATCACAAATTAAATTGGCTAATAAAGGGTAGTTTTCCATTGAAAGATTAAAAAAGAGGAAAATTCATGGTTGAAAGTCGAGATCTCGACCGCTGACTCGGCAGGCACTAAAACGCATCGGTCGCGACGTCGCGGAACGAACTCGGGCGATACACGCAAACCTACATAAAAGGTTCAAAAAATTCTTAAAAAATCACGACAAATCTTTTAAAAAATAAAGACATCAATATTTATGTATCAAATGTCTAAAACATATCACTTAACACACTAACATAAAGAGAATGGATAAATACATGTGTCGTCAGTAGAAATATACCAAAATAGCAATTTTTTGTACCAGATTTTTTTTAACGTAACAAATTTGGCCAATTAAAGATTCAAAATTTAAACCATGTAATTCTTATTAAAAAAAAATTGTCCAATGAAGTTAATTTAGTTCTTTGTACTAATGTAACAATCATATATTATTTTAGTGTCCATTTAATACAAGTATGCAACTTCTTGAGATGAGTATTTAAAAAATTCTCATTCTTAAACTAATACATATTCTTAAACTAAGTTAAATAATCAGTTAAGAATAATTTAATTTAATAAAAAATAATTTTCTTAATATTTAGAAGAGACTTACAGAGAAAAGAGAACTAGAGAGAGGGAGAGAGCTGCAAAGAGGAAACCAAATAGAGAGAGCAGAGAAGAGAGATCGGGTAAGAGAGAGATCGGGGGAGAGAGCAGAGAAGAGAGAGATATTGAGAGAGGAGAACCAGAAAGACAGAAGAGGGGGGAATTACCTAGGCGACAGCTGCATGCAGCCAAGCGAACGACATGTATGGCTTGGCTAACCAAAAAAAAACTTACCTGATCCTCGCCGCCCGCCGTCGTCTCCTCGCCGCCGTCCCGCCCTCTCTGTCGCCTCCTGTTCATTGCCTGCTCCTCCCTCTCCTGCCTCTCTCTTCCTTCTCTCTTTGTCTCTGTCTCTCCCTTTCCCGCCTCTCTCCCCCTCCCTCTCCCATTCTCTCTCTCAGATCGAGATTAGAGAGAGATCGGGGAGGGACTGAGAGAGAGAATGGGAGAGGGAGGGGGAGAGAAGCGGGAAAGGGAGAGACAGAGACAAAGAGAGAAGGAAAGAGAGAGGCAGGAGAGGGAGGAGCAGGCAATGAACAGGAGGCGACAGAGAGGGCGGGACGGCGGCGAGGGAGACGACGGCGGGCGGCGAGGATCAGGTAAGTTTTTTTTTTAACAAATTCGTCACGAATTTATCTCAGGAAAAAAATCTGAGTCGACTTGGCCAGTTCAGTCGAATCAACCGATTCCATGATTGACTCGGCCGATATGGCCGAGTTGACTCGGATTTTTCCCGAGTCGCGAAAAAGGGTGAAAATTGTTGGATCGGGGAACGTTCTCGTATCGGTCGCCGCCATTTCGGTTCTGACTCGGCCGAGTCGGAACCGGAACGGCCGATCCGATACTTTGATCCATGCTTCAGATGACCACTAAGGGTCTGTTTGTTTCCCCGCAAAAGGCTGCAAAATCGTAAGTCGTAAAACCTCTTTTTCATTTTTCGTTGTTTGTTTCGCTGCAAAACATCTTGCAAAATACAACTCTCATTTCCCACTTGCAGTTGCTACAGTTAAATTTGTGGTCATATAAATCTCACTTTTACACTCAAATTTTCCCACTTGCAACTGCTACAGTTAATTTTATGGTCATGTAAATTCACTTGTAATACACTTGCAGTCTCAAAGCAGTCACTTGATAATTAATATATAATTTAATATTATTAAATATTAATATTTTTAATATTTTTAATAGTGTTTAATTTCTTATCTAATTATTTTATACTTGCATTTTTTAGTTTTTTATTATTTTTAATATTGTTTTAATATTTAATATTTAATTATATTAATTTATTATTTTTATTTAATATTGTTATTTAATACCTTATTATTTTATTAATATTACACCAATTTATTTAGATTTAATATTTTATTAATATAACAATAATATGCTTTATTATAAAATTATTATATATTTAATTTATTTATTTCTTAATATAAATAATTACTTTATTAATATTATAATATACTTTAAAATTATATTAATATTTTATTATGTTAATATTGTAATAATTCATTATAATAATATCATAATAATATTTTATTATTAAATTTATAATTATATTTTACTTTGTTAATTTTATATTTTTATAATATTACAATATTATTATAATAAAATTTAATATTATAATAATCTTAAGTATTTTATAATATTATAATATTATAACTATATTTTATTTTTCTTAAGATTTTTTTATATTTTGTGTTTTATTAGTATCCTTAAAATTTTATTAATATTCTTTAGATTTCTTAAAATTTTATAATTATTTATTTAGTTAATATTTTGGTAATATTTTACTAATTTTACTAATATTTTATTAATATTATTGGTATAATTAAAATATTAAAATATTAATATTTTATCTCAAATTTATTAATACAATTTAATTTTCAATAGTATATTTAATTTAATAGTATTTATAATATTTAAATCACTGCTACAGTTAATTTTTTTTCCACTTACACTTTAAGTTACCAACCAAACACCGTAAAACACAATATACTTTTTCATTTATACTTTCACTTTACCAACCAAACACCGTAAAACACAATATACTTTTTCATTTATACTTTCACTTTACCAACCAAACACCGTAAAACACAATATACTTTCTCTGCTACAGTTCACTTTTTCCATTCTCATTTTACGACTTACGACTTGCGATGTTTTGCGACGAAACAAACAAGCCCTAAATCACCAACTAAATTCCAAAATTCAACCTTCTGTCCAATCAGCATCTGAGGTTCTTGCATGTGATCATCTCCAACACTACACCTTCCAGTATTAAACCTTACTCCACATGATTATCCCCCTTCCATTTTACAGTCTACACAATATTTTGGTTTTACTAGGGTTCTTAGAAAGGTCTTCTTGTATTATCACTAGACATAGGAGAGCCACACAGATACACAGATGTCTAACAGCTCATTGGTTTCATGAATCCTGCCCCAGCAACCATCAAATGCCCTCTTATATTTCTCTGCCATTTATACTCTCCTAATGATAAAACAAAATCCATACATGCAACAACAAGGGTGCATTCTCAAACTAAACTTCAAACTGAAACCAGATAACAGGTGAATTATTGTCATGTCAAAGAAAATACTAATTTTGAACTTAACCACATAGCTTCTATATGAATATTTCCACAAAGAACATAGAAAACTAAACTGTGACATAGATGTTAAACTGTATATTTATTCACAATAACAACTACTAATAAGACTCACTAACTTTCGTGTATCATTTGTGGATCCTTGCACCAAACACCATCTTGACAGAAAGCCTATTTCCTTTTTTGGAACAAAGGCCATAGCCCGGTCTGGAACCTGGGACCTCCCATCTCCCAACCCAACCCTCTTACCAATGAGCTTGGGTTTGTAGGTTGGTGTGGATATTCTACTTTACCCACTCTTTAGGTCTACTGCGAGCTCCTCAATCTATTATTTTGAGTTGCCACAAGTGAATATAAGAACAGAGTAACCTAATGTCTCTGGACCCAACATTCTGAAGACATCAGTGTTCAGCATAGGAAGTCTCAAGACATATTTGAAAGAGTTAGACACAATCACTCCTTGCTTTAATATTCCATCACCAATAAAAACATTTAAACCCACAGCTGATATAAATTTCTAAGAGTGTATCCTTAGATATTGCAATAGGTGAATATAGCCTATGGAAATAGCGACTCAATTAAATTTGTTAAGCATACCATTAAGTATTGATGATAATTGCGCTATGATTTTACTCACTGGAACCATAATAAACCACCAAACATTGTACGAATAATAAATGACCAACACAGCATACAAGAAAAAAGAAATCAACAAAATATTGCAAACTATATTTACCATTTAAAAGAAAATTACTGAAACCACCATGTAAACTAATTTTAGCATGGAAATACTGGAAATATTATAGAAGCAAATTAGACTCATGAGGAGATAAGTACCTGTCATAAAATGGCATGTCTCATTGCTGATTTCCAGATCCTCCAGCAGCCTGACCACTGCCTTGCTGCTGTTGCTGAATCCTCTGGAGCAGGCTGGCAGCAAACTGCAATGTTGACTGGTATCGCTGATTCTTCTCAGCATCCCCCTGTGATGTACCATCACCAGGCCTGTTGAGAGACACCTGTACCTGCTGCATTTGAGCAGAAAAATCTGCATTTGAGCCTATGTGGTTTTGCAGCATATTTGCAGTTTGGCCATGTCTAGATGAGCTAGCAGGTGCTGATTGCTGCTGGATTGGCTGGTTGATCATGCTCATAGAATCTGTTGCTTGTAGGGTTCCACGGGCATTGTAGGAATCAAAGGAAGAATCATGTTGGTAATGTTGATTGCTTGATACTAAAGACTGCCTGTGGGAAGGAACATAATTATCCAAGTGCCTCATAGAAGTAGAAGAAATCTGTGGCATGTTTGAAGAAAGGTCATGAACTTGTGCACCACCACAAGCAAGTTGGACTGAGTTATCAGGCCCATTTGACAAGTTAGTATGTGCTGGATACTGAGACATAAGTGGTGCCTGGGTACCATACTGACCCCCAAACTGTTGTGTCTGCTGCTGTGTGTTACTTCTCGATTCTATTTGGGAAGCAGAAAATGCAGCCTGACATTCTTGAATCCCCCTCGGGTAGGCACTGGAGGAGCACTTTTCACACTAAAAGGGAACGAAGATGATGCTACAGAGGAACCTAATGGTATGCTATTAGCCCCAGTAGTTGATGACTGACTGTTGGAAGGTAGAAGAGAAGCCAAAGTTGCTATAAGTTCTGGCGTCAATGAGACTTCCACTTGAGAAGTAGCTTCAGGATTCCTTGTGTAATCATGGCGTACTGATGGCGAAGGATAAGCTTGACTGTCATGTCCAACCCCAGCCCGAGAAATTGAGTTGTCATGCAAACCACAGCCATAGTCCATTCTCAAAGTCATGTCTTCATTTGCAGGAACGTAATCATAAGCATCCTGTGAAGCAGGTTCCTGCTGCTGCTCGCTATAACGACATGGTGGTAGAGGAGCAGCTTGAGGTTGTTGCGCTTCTGTTGTTGATTGATGTGGTAATTTAAGAACCACCCCATAAAGACGCTTTGGGCCATTCACCTTCAGAACCTTGGTTAAGAAATCTGATGGTGGAACCAAAAATAGTGTAGTTCCGTCATCACACTTCGCAACGCCAACACGGTTTTTAAGACCCAAGTACTGGAGAAATTCTGTATACGAGGGAAACTCTTCTTCACTGTCTGGTAGAAAGAAGACGATATCAAACCCAATAGCTTCACCATAATGTTTTGTGAGCATATCCAAATCTGTTCTCGCAAAGCAATTGACTACTTCAGGTCTGTCAGTGAGTTCATTGTCAGACCAATTAAAAAATGATCTTAAAATAAAAGCAACATAACACAATGAAATCAGCTAGAGAGCAAGAACCACTTACAGTGGAGACTTGAGGCCCTTTCCTAATGCCACACATCGAGCACGACAAACAGGTGAACCACCTTTGGCAATAACACCGCGCCAAAAGTGGTCAATATCAGGAGATCCACGCAGGCGGCTAAGACCACAAACAATAGGGCTCAAGTGACTTTGACCAGGGATATCTCTCTCAGGATGAAGAGATCCAAACATGTCCCCCATACCCTCACCTCCCATCCGCATTCCATGAAAAGGAGCATCATTGGAAGGAGAACCATCACGTCTTGACCTCTTTCTCATGTCAAATCCATCATCCCACACATTTGGCATGGACCTGAGAGGTGGATGCATCCCTGACGAAGAAGAATGTACACCGGGTGCAGGAGACAACCGTCTCCAATTTGGAGCATTAGGATTACCATCTGGAAAATTAGGAAGAGCACCACCAAAATCATGGAAATCTGTGTCTGCTTGATGAGGATCAAATCCTCGTGACCTCATTAACATACTTGGTCCTGGCCCATTGGGATGGAACTGTCCAGGAAAAGAGTTTGGAGCCAAAGGTTGACTGGGCCCAAAAAGCTCCATTGCTCCAAATGGAGGTTCATGAAAGAGCGTATCTGGCCTAGGCCCTCTATATCCTGGGAGAAGCGGTGCACTATCCTTACCGGTTGCGAGATTACTGGAAGAAAACAGAATTTGTATTCTAGGGTCACCAAAAAGGCGACCCTGCAGACCTTCTTTAGCCCGTCGAGCTTCATCAACACTCCTGAACTCTACAAATGAATAATGCCTAGAAGGGAAACTCTTGATTTTTTCAATTTCGCCAAACAAAATCATGGCATTATGAAGCATCTGCTCATCCATATGTACAGATGGCGGATACCCTACCCACAAAGTATTGCTTGGTGGGCCATCTCGCTTTCCTCCTTGTGGCTGAGATTATAAAGAGCATTAAGGAACGGGTAGAGTGGTTAGACTGAAAACTGACAGGCAATTGAAAAGAAACATACATATTCTATTCAAAATATATAAACAAAAAGCATTATTCCTATCGTACCAGATGCCTTTAGAACCCGCATTGGGAGACACATGGTGATTTCTTATTTCATCAGGTGCCATCCATGTTTCCTGTGGCCCCATGTTCCTCTGAGTGCCCCTTGGATTGAGATTATCAGGCCAATCCTGTTCCCATATAATTACTATAAGTGTCCAGAAATACCATGGAATAATCAAAATATGAATGGCATGTGAACATACACACTAAAATAATTAGTGTCAACCCAAAATTACAATCACTTGAAATAACAAAGCTGCAGAAACAGCATTTATAATGATAACCAAAATAGATAAACCATACATACTCTTCTTGAAGATTGTGGTTTTTGAAAATCAACTCGTACTTGTTCACCACCTATACTCTTGCCATTTAAGTTTTTTTGAGCAGCAATAGCATCGTCAAACTTGTAGTAGCCAACCAAAGCAGAATTCCGATCCCTGAGAAATCTGTACTCTTCAAGCTTTCCAAACTGCAAAAGCTCATCCTCGAGTTGTTCCTCTGTAACAGATGAGCTGATACCACCAATCCATAGATACTTGCCCGGTTTTGCCTGCAAATATAATAAGAAGTTTACCCAATAAACCTAATGCAGCACTCTTATAAGAACAACATGACATAAGGTAAAATGTTTTCACAATGCACAACAAACACACGCGCGAGCACACAAAGACACCAATACAAATTTTTGAAACAATGATTTCAGATTAAAAACTGTGCATCATTAATCAGAAAATGAAATAAGGTTACATGTCAAAAATATTGTTAGGTATTAATTTTATAGATGTCCATCAGTTGCAAACCAAATATTATAGAGAGATCCAGAATGAATACGTGGGTTATGTAATGAGGACACAAACAAGCTTGGATGGGATTAGTCATGTGATGGAGATTTGAGATTTGGGTCATGTAATTAAGATTTTATTGTGAAATTGGTGTGTTTCGATGCGTTGGGAGTCAGAAACTTGTATGTCTGCATCAATACTCCCTCATTATGATGCACGGACACGGGACACGGATACGACAGGAGACACGGCAAAATCCAAAAATTAGGATACGGAGACACGGCAAGCAATGTTTTTATAATTATTATATATAAATAAATTTATAAAACATCAATTAATAAACTAAAATATCAATCATCAAGCATACAAGATATAAATTATCATAAGTTTATAACAAAATTATAATTGAAGATCATAAGTTCACAAGTTATCAACCAAGTTAACCAACAAACTATTATCATAAGTTCAAAATAAAATTACAACTGGAATCATATATCAAGAATCAGGATGAAGTTGAGCTAGTCCAATGACTTCTTCATTTACATTATCTCCTTCTCCATCACCCGCAAGCAACATGAGCTCCATCGTGGGTTCATCAAGAGAAAGAGTAGCAAAATATAGAATATCGACACCCTGAAATGAGTTAAAGTCATCTCCGTCAATATCCCACATCCTTATTTCCTCTTCATTATATTCGTCTGAACTTCGAGAAAGCAAACGGAAGTTGTTATGTTACTTATGTACATGCACTAGATCTTCCGCTCGTGTCGTGGTTAATTTGTTCCTTCTACGGAATGGATGAAGAAGTATGTACTCTAATTTTTCACGGCAAGAGGAGGAACATAGTTGGCCTAAAAGCTTTAAAGCCAACACTTGTAAATTTAGAGTTGAGGAATCATAAAGAACCCACCAACAATTCGGATCCACAAACCCTCTATTACGAAGAGAATTCGGATCAGCCAAAGCACCCAAAGCACCTGAAAATCTAGCATAATCCATGCTCACCGCCAGTTATTCAACGGGTTGAAATAGTATCTCTTCAAACACTTACCTCTTTTGGAAGAGATCTCCTCATCTTGATGAGAGCTTATCGAGTTATATTCTTATTAAGTCAAACATCATGATAATACCTATTAACATAAAGAATAACCGCAAAAAATATGAATTATAACATAAACTTAGATATTACGTTGAATTCAAATAGTGTATCAAACATTGAAGTGGCGTGTTACTCTTGTTTCATCGATCCTTCAAGATTTGATGTACAACATCATAAAAAGATGATTGCTCATGTTTCATTTTTCCTTTGTGCCGATAAATACCACTTTTAACTTTCCCGATCATTGTGTTCTACATGTCATACACCAAATGAAGAGATGGCGTGCCAGTGTCGATGACCCTTAACATGTCATAAATTGGACCGATGAAGGCATGAAATAGTTTATCTTGTCCCACCACAAATCATCTAGCAATTTCTCTTTAACAAATTGTGCTTGCCCCACATCATCATCTCTATACATGTTCCATCGATCACTAAAAATCAAATCTTGAAAATTTCTTTTGATAACTTTAAACCTCTTCAACATGATAATCCAATAAGCAGATCTAGTTCTGCAACCGCAAGAAGATTCATCTTGGAATAGTCATTGAACATGATAAGCCTCGTAGAATGGTTCATGATAAAATTCTTTATGATCAATGCATCATTCGAGACCTCGGTAATCCAACTGCATTGTTCATAAGTTACAACATTTGCCTCTGTATTTTAGCCGCACAAATATTCTTAAGTGAAAGATGCAGAGTGTGCACTACACAAAGAGTCCAAAAATATGGGGTTACTTGCTCTCCACAATAGCATATGCGGCCTTACATGCAACAGCGTTATCGGTTATAATTTGAATGATATTTTAAGCTCCAATCTCTCTGATGCAATCTCCAAGCTTCTCCACATTGGATTGTTTAAATGCCTTAGCATACCATAATTTCTTGTCAAATTAAATGACAATCCACCGATATAAAACATCCTCGCAATAATGCAATCTAATTCATATCTCGCCTCTTTATTGAATGCTTAATCCACGGTGTTGACCCCCTCTTCTTCGGTTCACTTGTACCACTTGCACTTTCACCAGCCACACTTGACATTGAAGATAGAGGCAAATTTACGTTCCTACACATAGAAGCTTTCAACCTCATTTCCACTTGCTCCATATTCTTAGTCATGTCCCAGGGTTTAACCGTTGCCCACATTTTTATTCTTTGTCTGCATGAGATGGACCTTAACTCTTGAGTATGATCCATTAAATGTTTTAAGGTAATAACTATACTTCCATCGCCAATTTTCTCCTCCCCTTCCATTTTTTTCCAATTTAGTTACATACTTCCAGAGAGGTGTATGATTATCCACTATTTCACTTGAAGAACCTTCCCTTGAAGTCATATTGCTATAATCATAACAACAATACAACATTATTATTTGAAGCAATTTTTCTACACAATCAACATACACAATCAATTATCCACACGATCAACAATTCAACATACTCAAGCAATTTCTCTACAACATCATCTTCCCAGGAATTAATTCACAAAATTTTTCACATATCCTAAGCAATTAATATCCTAAGCAATTTTCACATAATCCACATAATTAATAATTTTCACATATCCAATTAATCCATACAAATTTTCTCATATCCAAGCAATTAATATCCTAAGCAATTCTTCTCTGTGCTCTCTGTGCTCTGAATCTCTCTCGGGTCTGCTCTCTTTCTATCTATGCTCTCTCTCAAAGCGAGGGAAAGCAGAGATAGAGAGAGTTAGAGAACGGAAAGGAAAAGATGGAGGGAGAGCCAACAGAAAGAAATCAAGATCGGGATAAGAGAGATCCACAACAGAGAGGGGAGTAGAGAAGATACAGAGAGCATAAAGAGAGTCTTCTCTGTGCTCCCCTCTCTCACTGCTCTGGTTCTTTCTCTTCCGATCTGTTGTCTCTCCCTCCAACTCTCCCTCTATGCTCTCTAACTCTCGAGAGGGGGTAAAATTACCGAGAAGACAACGACAATAGTGAATTCGAATGAGGATTGACGACGAACTTCGATTGAGGATTGACGATGACGACTTTGACCGATGATTGACAACGACGACCGAGGATTACCTGACAATGACGACGAGAATGACGAGATCAGATCGAGAGAGAGGAGAGAGCTTACCTCTCTCTGGATCGAGGACGACGATACCACCGCCAACAACGACGATCCACAGCCAAACAACAACAATCCACAGCCGATCGAAAGAGAGCAGATCGACTATGAGGATGATGATCCACCACCGTGACGGTGACGATCCATCACCACGAGGTTGACGACGAGATTGATTTGAGATCTAAGAGATTGATTTGGGATTAAAATTGGGGATTTAGGGTATATAGATAACGGGTCACGTCGGACTCCCTCCATCTCACCCTATTCGATAACTGAGTTGTCGTGTCGGCTAGACTTGGTTTGACCGTGTCCAGTGAGTCAACCAAGTTGACTCGTGTCGGACACAGTCAAATCGTGTCCGGCACGTGTCCATGTCTGACACGTGTCCGACACGGACATGGCGACAAATCAAGCATGTCCTTGCTTTGCAGCTCCCTCAGAGAAGTGGGGGATAGGATAAGGGCCAGTAATATAGTCATAAGAGTGAAAAAGTGAAAAAAGAAACAGAAGAGAAGGGAGAATCAAGGTCTGGATTAGCCAAAAGGTTCAAAGAATTTTCAGTCAACAAAGCATTTCACTGTCGCATTAACAGTTATAACAAAAGGGGGTTTATCTGAGAAGAACTGAAAAGATGAAAAGGGAGGATTAGGATCAATGTTACCTCCTAAGCGAATCGCTTTGGTATGTGGTACGAAAACGGGAACAAAAAATGTGAGTGGCTCAGAATGTGGGACGGTGGGGGTAGGACTCTTCGGATCATCTAGTTGGAACAAAATACGTTTACCCAAAACACGAAATGTTTTTCGAAAAGAATTTTGAGTGTGTGTGTGTGTGTGTGCACCACATATCCAATGAAATATTAAATATTCAAATAACACTTAGGCACAACACAGGTTACCTTTCTTTTTTCAACCCTAGTATATAAGGAATTTTTTTGTTTCATTACTTTATAATTCATTTATATTGTGGTTTGCCAATTTTGGTGATTTGGATATAATGATTTTTGAAAAGATTTGTGTATGTGTGCACACACCACATATCCGATGAAATATTAAATATTCAAATAACACATAGGCACACCACACAGGTTACCTAATTTTTTCAACCCTAGTATATAAGGATTTTTTTCGTTTCATTACTTTATAATTCAATTATATTGTGGTTTGCCAATTTTGCCAATCTGGATCGCTAACGTACCACGATTGAAAGCGCGCAATCTGGAACGAAAATTGTGAAGGGTTTCACGTCCTGATTTGGAGGGGGTGGTAATTGAACAATTTATTCAAGCAGTGTATACTAATCCAAATTTACCCATTCAGTATTTTTAGTCAACAAAGCCTTTCACTGTCGCATTAACAGTTGAGAAAAAGAAGGGGGTTATCAGAGAAAAACTGAAAAGAGAAATGAGGAGGGGGTTTGGAGGGGTGTGGTAATTGAACAATTTATTTAAGCAGTTATGCTAATCCTAATTCACCCGTTCAATATATATGACCCTAGGTCAGAGCATACTTTTCAACTTTCCCTGAGAAATGTGATGTAGCAATAATAGCAGTAAAACCTTGCAACTAGAAATTCTATTTGAACAACTGTAAGGCTACTGGCATGTCAAGAACACAAAAGCAAATGAAGCGTAAGGCTAGTGTCGGGAACACAAAAGTAGAACCTATAAGGCAGAGACATGGTGGATACAGAAACCAACTGAAAAATATTAAGCAAGGGTTTTAATATTCAGTTTCCGTCTCTCTCCTCTGAAATTGCTAGTTTCAGGAGTTTCAACAAGTTTCAGTCCAAGATTCAGTTTCGGTTTTGATATTGTTATAAACTTAATATATGTATGTGTATAAGATCATTTGAGTATAGTACGTTAGAAAGCTAAAAACCATTAATTACATCACTATTCCACTTAACTAACATTAAATCAAGTTACCTCAAATTTCACTTATCCTAGTACAAGGAAAGAGCTATCTAACATAAGTTACCGAACATAACAAGTACAAACAAAACATAGACATATGACGCATATGATGCAGGTATAATGAGTTAATTATGCATTCCTTTTTCCATAATTGAGTTATGCATAGTGAGCTAGAAAAACTTGGTATTAGAGGTGCTTCGGATACGGAATGGATATGATGTTTATCATATTTGTGTTTGTTTTCAAATATCGGATTTGAATACAAATACCGATATAGCTGGAAGGAAAACTCATGCGTATCAAAATAACACCGATACTGATCCGGATTGGATTGGATCTATCCAGATCCATTTGCACCCCTGCATATGGGACAATTAACATTCATTCATGAAATATCTCAAGCTACTTCTTTGTAATTCAATGTTTAAATTGGTAATGCCACAGACCATACACACCGAAAAGAGGGGAAAAAAAAGTTTAACTTCCATCACCCGCTAAAACCTGAACATGGTCAAAAGTATTGACTAACTTTGCTCCATGGAATTTTTTTGAGGCCTGCCATATCAGTGTCAACTTGCGCCTTAGTTAACAACGGGAATTAGGGATATTTCCTTCGCAAAGAGAGCAAGGGTTCGGTTTTGGGCTATCGAGCCTTGTTTCTTCCAGTTTTTCTTATTTCCCTTCAACCCTTCTCGTCTGACTTCGCTTTAAATGGACCTCTAGCCTACACTGAAATAGTGAGATTCAATTTCATAACCCAAAAAGCATTAATACCTTGGGTTATGTTTTCGATAATGACTTTATTTGAGTATATGTAGATCTTACTCACATTTGCACTTTGCATGAAAGCATATGAAAGCAACAGTAGGAATAAAAACAAAAGTAAGCTTTGGCAAGTCAAATCCAATGATCTCAACACTTCAGCATAATCAAACAACAATAAACATGCTACTCCCTGAATGCTTAACACCACTGTTTATCTTGTCATGTTCCTTTTGAAATGGCCATTGACAGGAACTGGGGTTCAGTTTAGTATGTGACACTTAAACCCCCTAGCTTCAACAAGTTCTTGCATGAACTCCCTGAAAGTTTCTTGATTTATAACCTGTTATAGAATGGCATGGATTTAATGTGGCCAATTACTAGCTCATTACTACTAAACATATTCTAGAACTCAGCAACATGTAAGATTCAAATGATGTTCTTCATGTTATAGTTTCCCAGGGAATTGAACTGCAAGTATTTTAACTCTCAAGATTATAAAGTCCGGAGAAAAATACGAACACAATCCAACGGGCTCATTACCATACAAGCTATGTTGGATGTCTAGTGACTTGAAGGAAAATATAATGAAAAGGGTAGAAGATCTTTATTAAACTAAGAATAAATTTCACTAAACACCCTCTCAGGTTTAGGTGTTTCTCAAATAACCTCCCTATCTTATTTTTCCATTGCAAAACCCCTTATATATTTTTTAATATTTTCACCTCTATCCCCCCTGCCATTAAGACGCATCACCTTAGTGCATGTGTCCTCTTAATTCACTAAATGCCCCTCCATAAAACCTAGGGTTTTAGTGTCTGTTTTGTTCCTCTTCAAAGAAGAGAATTTGGAAAGTTTAGGGGGACCAGAGCTACTGTAGTTTCTAAATTTGTTGTTTTGTGCCAATTCATCTGTTTGTTTGGTGTGAATTGGGATAGAGAAAGAACTCCCAATTTTTGTTGCCACGTTGGAGAAATCAGGAAATCCAATTCGGAGAGATTAGCTTGTAAGTGGGCTAGAATTGTGGGAGATTTGTACTTTTTAAAGATAAAAAAAATGGTTTCTGAGGCCCACTAGTGACAACTTAAGTTGTGGGTGCTACTCAGTCACCATTTTCCCTATAATTCTTAATTTGTTTGTGAGGCCCACTAGTGATTGTTGATTTGGTCTTTCTTACAAACCAAACAAAACTTGAATTCCAATGAGAGAAAAGCTCCTCGTTTCTTTTGAAAAAAACAAGAAACTTTGGAATTGCTAGATTTGCAGGTGTAGACTTTACACTATTTGGTTTCAAGGAACCAAACAGGCCCTAAGTGGTATTAACTCTTTATCTTAAGTTAATTCAAAAATAATTCTAAAAAATGTAAACCTTAATATCATTATTATTTAACACTTAAATTTCTTCAAACCTTAACATTAATACTAATTATAAGTCCAATTCATTCTTATATTATGTTAATAATTAATCTATTAAACTAAAATGAGTATGAATTCATAATGAGTCCATACTGCTTCAACTTCTTCACCCGCATCATTTTCTCCTCCAATCTCCTAACCTTAATTATAACCTCAAACCATACATATCATTCCATCTTGTTTGCTTGCATTTCCTTCTTTTTCATCTTCTAAAATCAAAATCAAAATCAAAATTTTGGATCCAAAATACGAAGCCTTCTTCCATCTTCATATTCCTCACTTTCCATTAAAACCCAAACTCATAACATAACACTCCCAAACTCATCTTGAATCAAACATTAATTCATATCTTTCTCTTTCCACTTCCCCATCACTATTTGAACCCCCAGAGACCCAAATAACATTAATAAATCTATGTGCAACAATCTTAGAGTTTTGATAATTGGAAGCTCATGAAAGAAGAAAAATTATGAGCTTTCTAGTTTTAAAACAAAAATGAATTAAATCAAATGGAAAGATGACGAGTTCATGGGTTAGAGGTACGTTTAGAAGATAGACAAAGAAGATGAGGTAGAGCAGAAGAAGAAAGGATATAAACCCATCGTATACCGATTTTTTATTCAATATAAAACCTATTAGCATATTCTAACCCCATAACCCACTATACATGGGGACAAAATGGTCATATTATGAATTATGTTAACAGAGTTAGGTTAGCCGGGCCAAGTAGCATGTTGTTAGACAAATAAAATAAAATCAGGAGGTTACATGAGAAACCGCCAAAACATAGGGGCAGTGAAATTTACTACAAAATAACACATTACTATTTTCAATTTTAACTTCCCAGTGTTGAGCAGATCTCACTACTGCTTCCTTTATTCCAATTCCGAATCCTTCTCAATGCTATCCGGTTTGGTAACACTTTCTGGTTTGTTAACTTCAGATTGAAAATTATGCCGATTATAGCATATCTGTACCTTTAAAATATTAAATAGAGGACAGTTGGCAATGTTCAAAATAATGTAATTCATCTTCATATCTGCAACAAATAAATGCATTGATAGAAGGGGAAACAATCCTTATGATCATTTTATTCCTCGAGTTATTATGATTGATTATCAGATATAACTAATCGTGTATTCACCTTGATAAACACGAATATAAATCATGAACCGCATGATTAGGATTAGATTGACTCGAGACAGTTCAATCTGCTTTGGATATATTTAATAAAAATTAATTGGAAAGTGCTGTTACTCTGCCAGTTATTAAAATATTTATGTGACATGTGACATGTGACAACAAAGACAGCACTAGAAAATCAAATTCAGCACCTTGAACTGTTTTGGGTGTCATTTTAGATATCTACTTATTCATTTGTAAAACCAATAGAAATGGCTGGATCTATGATGTGATTGTTGTTTTCGGAAAAAGACAGTTTAAAGAAGATTTTTTTAAGTATTCTTGCACCTTATCTTTCCTTCCTCTTTCCTGCATTATGTTATATCCTTTTGGAAGCACAGCGAGTTCCTTTTTCTAGGTTAGTCATTTTTACATTATTTTTCCTCTTGTTCCTTGAGTAACATTGAGAACTTTCCCTCGCAGTGTTAATGGAGTGATGGGAATCAGTAGGCTCTTTTATTTGTTAGGCTATTTTTCCCTTTATTTAGGCTAGGTTTATTTTTCCCAATTTTTGGTTTAGTCTCATACTGGTTATGATGGGAATTAGCTTTTGTATGAGGCCTATATGAGGCCAAGACTTGAAGTTGTATTAGTAGTTCAGTTGTTTTGAGAATTTAAAACTTGCATTGCAATTATTACTTTGTGTTTGAATCTCTGCATGGTGATGTGCTGAGTGGGAGAACGATCTCCTTAGTGTTGAAGCCAAAACTAATCTTATCCCCTAAAACCTTAATTTTTTCTCCTTTCTTCTCCCTTCCTATTCTACATCAGTTTGGTATCAGAGCTAAAATTCTACTTTATTCTTCCCCGAAAAAATCTCCCTCCACAAAAACCCTAGCCTCCAGCTCTACAAAACCCTAGATATGCTCTTCTTCATCTGCTTCTTCTTCTTCTTCAAGTTTTACAAAAAAGGAGAGAAAAAAGAAAGGGGAAAAAAGGAAAAATTGAACAGAAAAGAAAATAATAAAAATAAGTTCATTGTTCAATCAACTGTTCATCGTCTTCTTCCCTCCGTCGATGCTGCCGCTCGCCTTCAACTGCCTCATCGTTGTCACCTCCACCTTCGGACAACCCCACCGACCTCATCGGGCCACCCTGTCAACCTTGCCGACTTCAGCAAACCCTCGTTGTCGTCAACTCCTCTATCGACCTCCACAATCTCGCCGACCTCGCCGACATCAGAGCCGACAAGATCCAGTCCCCCATCAGTGCCATCATCGCCTACACCAGTCGCTGTTAAGTGATCCAGTCCTCCTCCCTTGTCGTCGTCGTCAAACGATGAGATCCAGATCCAAGGCCACGACCATGCTGACAACCTCGTCGTCCTCCCTTGTTGTCGTCTTGCCCTCCTCATTGCCGCCTCGCCACCAGCTCCTCACCACGTCGTCGACGACTCCTCGCAGGTCCATCGCCGCCACCAGCGGGCTTACGAAGCCCTAGGGTGATCGGGTTAAAGAAGAAAGGAAAGTGGGTGTGAGTTAAACCTTCAAACCAACTTCGCAATAAAACTCAAGAAGTGACCCGCCAAGTGTTAGTGGGTTGTTATTGGGTTTAAGTTATCAAACCCGCGAAGTGACCCGACTTGTTTCACAGCCAAACTTGACCTGCCAAGCCGTTGCTGAGTCGCTGACGTCATCGGCTCGACCGGAGCCAAACCCAAACCGAGCAGTCGTTGACATCATCGGCTCCAGCGCTGACATCATTGGCTCCAGCTGAGTCACCACTATTCCTACAGCAGTATAACAACATTCCGAAGCCCGTTTCAAACCCGATCGGAGTCCAATTCGAGTTTTGTCTGAACCATTGGATCCGCAGGTGAGTCCCAAAGTTACTGGAGAATTTCATAACTTTTGAGCAATAGATCCAACATCTACAAGCCTTTGTTTAGGGACACTACTCGATATCGGTACTTTTTCAAGCGCCTTAGGTACATTCTAACCTCTGTTGCGTATCTGTGGTGATTGTTAGTTGTACTGGTTGCTGCTATTTGCCTATATTGTTGCATGTTGCATGTTCAATTTTAGGAATTATTTTATGCAACGTCATTTTAGAAGTCATTAGGAAAAATTTTAGTCGATCATATAGTGCACGAATTTAGTGACAGAGAATTGTTTTGCATCTGTGTGATTGCGTGTATTACATTTGCATAGTAGTGCATGCTCCTTCGTAGTGGTAGAACATATTCCCTGAATATTTAGATATGGAGACTAAACTAGATCTCATTCTTAAAGAGCTCCACAACTTAAAACTTAGAGTAGAGTTAGAAAACAAAAATGAGAGCTCAAAAGATGACATTGGAGATAGAATAAAGGTGAACACCAATAGACGCAGAGATGACAAAAATGACATAATCCGCAGGATTAAGATAGATCCGCCCAGATTTGACGATATTCTTGACTTGCAGATTTTTAGTGATGAAATAGCAGACCTAGATTACTACTTTGATTGGTATAAGTTTACTAAAGAAAGTAGGATTCAGCTTGTGAGGATCAGGCTTACAGGGTCAGCTAGGATTTATTGGACCTTGGTAGAGAGAGTACACTAGACGTGGGGCTTCTATACAGTCTTGAGAGGAAATAAAATAAAAGCTTAAGGAGAAATACCTTCCTGATTCCTACAAGCATTGCCTCTTAGATAAACTGCACAGCCTTCGCCATAATAGCATGTCACATCAGAACTACACTATCGAATTTGACGATCTAATCCTACATTGTGAGGTGCAAGAAGACTCCTACCAACGATATCTAGGAACCGATCTGGATTGAGGTCAGATATCCAATGAGCAATGTTCATTCACTCTCACAAGATAGAGACCCTTGAGCAAGTCAACCAGCAAGCTCAAAACATAGAAACCTCCCTCAGATTTTTTTTTTTAGAGCGTAAGACCATTTCTAAGCCGAAGAGCAGCCTAACCCAAACACTCACACCACTAAAGACCCTAAGGGCAAGTCTGTGATAGGTGAATCTTCTAAGAACGCCAAAGGTAGTAAGTGTTTCAATGTCAAGGCTACGGTTACGTTGTTGCACATTGTCCCTCTAGGAACCTTCTAGTTAGGAAAGCCGATGATGAGATCGAGACAATAGTTTATGAATTAACTGGCAGTGCTACTGATTCTGATAATGATGCTAGGGTTTCTAGCATCCAATTAGGTGTCGTTAGGTGTTCAAACACGACTGTTAGAGATGACTTGCGTAGGTCTAATGTGTTCTGCACCTATATTACACATAAGTGAAAGAATTATAAATTGTTGATAGATGGGGATAGTTGTGCGAACATAATTGCCAAGACAGCACTTGAGAAGATGAGTCTCATGGCTGAACCATATCCCTACCAATACAACGTGAATTGGGTTGATAAGACTGCCCAACTTATTATCCAGCATTGTCAGGTCCCTATCCACATGTCTAGTTAGTTACAAGGATCGTGTTTGGTGTGACGTCTTAGACATAGATGTTTACATATTTTATTGGGTAGACCTTGATTGTATGACATGAATGTAACCAATCTGAGTTAGTCTAACACTTATGAATTTAAATTTAAAAGAAAGAAGATAATGTTGAAACCTGTCAATCCCAAATCGAATGTAGGGAATAACAAGGAAGGAACAATCACCTACAAGAACAAGACACCATGTTACTTAGTAACTAAATCTCACTTTTCTCCTCAGTCTCTTATTGATGGGTCTACTTTCAAGTCTAGAAATTCCCTCAGCCTTCTCCCTCTTCCCCTAGGTATCCCATCCATTGTCACAGTTGAGCCATCTGCATCACATTTGCATGAGTTGTATGATCATAATACAAGGCAAATGACAATCAACAATTATAACTATCAGTCTGCTGCAGAGTCTCACAAGCAGTTGCAGGACCTCGCAATAGGTGATGAAGTGCTGATTAGAGTGCACCCAGAGAGATTCTCACTGAGAATTTTGAAAAAGCTCCATACTCAACGCATGGATCAATACAAGATTTTGAGGAGATTTGATTTTAGCGCTTACAAGCTCGATATTCATCACGATCTTGGGATCAGCCCAGGGATCAACGTCGAGAACCCGACTCGTTATCGTACTTTTACAAGACCACAACGATTTTCAGTTCGCCCATTGCAACCACCACTGCTAAGGAGACCCACCACTGCCGAGGAGACCCACAACTAAAGAGTTTGTACAATCCTTCCCAGTTTGATTTCATCATTCACACCGCCGTCATTCGCCAATGGCGAATTTTTCGAAGCCAGAGAGAATTGATGGAAATCAGTAGGCTCTCTTTTATTTGTTAGGCTATTTTTCTTTATTTTAGGCTAGGCTTATTTTTTCTTTTTTGTTTAGTCTCATATTGGTTATAATGGGAGTTAACTTTTGTATGAGGCTTATATAAGGCCAAGACTTGTAGTTGTTTCAGTAGTTCGGTTGTTTTGAGAATTTAAAACGCATTGCAATTATTGCTCTGTGTTTGAATCTCTGCATGGTTATATGCTGAGTGGGAGTGCGATCTTTTTGGTATTAAAGTCAAAACTAATCTTATCCCCTAAAATCCTAATTTCTTTTCCCATTTCTTCTTCCTTCCCGTTTACATCATAAATTTCTCCACCAAAGCATTAATTTCTCTTAGAGTTGGGATTGACATCAAGATCACTCACTACTCACGAGCAACATGCACTCTGCATGGCTTCAACATACGCCAAGCTGAGTTGCCATCCTTAGCAACATCTTGAGTGACATCAATCACTACCAACGCTAACCATCATATAGCCTCCATATTGGCTCCACCGCCAGTCATTGCCCAATCACCAAATCAGTAACTGCATAATATAAATTCTCTTATCTGACCAATCTGCTTCTTCCACCGACTATTTTTGATATGTTGGCGCCATTCATTTATAACGCACAATCTATTACATATTCCCTTATGCGTATATGGAACCTTTTCGTGAGAGTTTCACAACTTCCATCATGTTGTTAATGTGAAACATGTATGGGGCAGAAGCAACAAATAAAATAACTCAAAAAAACGTTTCACCAACAAGAAAGATGGTTGGTAGGAAAGCTTAAAACAATTAATATCCGCTATTTTTTTAACATGCAAGTGCTAAATTCATATTAATACAACAACAACAACAACAAAGCCATTTGTCCCAAGTATTTGGGGTAGGCTACATGAACCAAAAGAGAATTACGCCGAATCGGGCACATGGACCAGCTTTCTCAAGGGAGAAGTAGAATCGCGCTCACTTTTAATGTGGACAGAAGATCAGAATAGATAACAGACTGGAGATGTAATATGGGATTGTAAATAAATAGTTAAAAGATTGAAATTATATCTTAGTGAATATTGTATTTTGATCTTGGTTTCTTACTTGGAATTGCCTTGACTTTGAGCAACGGTTGTTGACCAATTATTGGTTGAACTTGTGCTTGATATTTGATTGTATTTGGTGATGGAGTATTCGTCAACGATGACAACTTGGCGGCATTTTTTAGAGAGGAAAAAATTTAACGTGGAGATAAAAAGAGTAATAAATAAATAAATAAATCAATTACGATATTCCACCAATAATTGAGTCTAATAAGATCATCCCACCACTAATAGAGAAGATGATTGAGAAATTTGTATTATACTCAATTGAGAGTAAAAGCTTTAATTGATTGTTCATTGAAAAAGTGAATACATTGGGGGATTTACATAAGTTACAAAATTGTACTCTCCTACTTCTATTTGGATTACATAATCCAATTCCTAAGAGAAATCAAAAATCTAAAAGAAAGAGAAATTTACATAAAAAAACTAGTTAACCTACTATAAAACAGATTACTAAAAATCAAAAATACAAGAAGTAGAAACTAGAAATCTTAATACTAGTAGAACTACAGGATCTATGTTGAGTTGGCGCGTCTACTCCAACGATGAAAGATTTGATATATCTTTGTTCCGTTGTCCGCATCATTTGTCCCATCAGATCAATATTAATTATTGTTGGTTACAAGACATTGCACAAGCCAGCCTCATTCTTACTCACACAATGGATTTCCAAACTCTCACAACCAAGACGCATAGGAAGTGCTGAAACTTCACACCTGAGCAGGTGTAGAGGGAACTGATGTGATTAGGGTTATATAGGTTGAAGATAATTTTAGTGCATAAGTTCCAATAAAATGTAAATATTGAATTGTCTCATTTTGTTAACAAATGGCATATATTGCCAAGAAAATCAGAGAAATGTCATTCATTATCAATAAAAAAACTCAAACGGTTGTTTCAAACACTTAAATTATAATTTTGGATTAACAAGGCTCCTGTCAACAATTCTCTAACTTTTCCTTTCACGTCTGGGCAACATATTGCCCTTGTGTGGAAATTGGTTATCTTGCTCCAGACCATTATAAATACATCTAAAATTGAATAATTACGCCAGATTGTATAAAAAAAATTTCTTAGTTTCCAAAATTAGTTTATTTAATACCCACGAAACTGCCAGTCCTAAGAAAACGTATACTCTCCCACCACAAAACCCAAAACCTAATTAACAATATAATAAAATAAAACTATAACCAAATCCACGTTCACGTTTACTAGCAAATCAATACACATCAAATTACGATTACAAGACAAAAGATGAGGACAAACCGATCGTGCGAACTCGATCTTGATGGGGCTCCCCCGAACAACCGATCCCTGAAGCCCGTCCTTCGCCTTGTTCGCGTCCTCGGTGTTTCTGAAGAAGACGAAGGCGTAAGTCCTCGGAGAATACGAAGTTAAGGCATCCATTGCTCCGTAGTCCCCAAAGATCGCCATCAGATCGGAGTCGACGGTCTCCGGCGCGAGATCGCCTACCCAGAGATTGAGCGACGGGGTCTCGTCGCTCTCGCGCTCCTTCGACGACCGCTTTCGACCTGATTTGTTCGGAGGCGCCATTGAAGAGCTCGATTAAGGGTTTCAAATTTGGGGAAAAGAGAAATTAGGGTTTGAGCAGAGATCGAGAGGAAAGAGAGAAGGAGACTGAATTTTTGCCGTTACGGTCCAACTGGGGCACGGATATTGACAGACGGAATTGATTAACACACGTGTCAGATTAGTACCCAGAAAGTTAATTATAATGTAAACAATTTTTTTAAATATCTTTCCTCCTCGGTCTCTCTTCTCCCCCTCCTCTGCCTCACCTTAATCCTCGCCTACTAGTTCCTTGCATTAGATATGCTTTTTCAGTCATATTTATAGTGCACTTGAAATCAAGATTCAAATTCAAATATTTTTACAAAATTTATACATCACAATTCAATATAATAAATCTCTACTGCGCCAGCGAATGTAGGTCAGTCAAAAGGTTAAATTATGTATTCAGTATCATGATATAGTTGTTGAATTTAACGATCCACTCACAACAATCAAGATTATATATAAAACGCGACTTTGCTCTTCTGTAAACATCACGATCTATAAAATCTGGGTTCAATCTGTTAAGCTACTAAATAAAAATATAAATTTTCTGTACATACTACAAAGCAGGCAAATAAAAATAACAAGTTGATAACACACTGCAAAATAACTAGCATCAGATAGCACAAAATCTCCTAGTTATTACACAAGGCACACTCCTTACTCAAAATTCGCATAAACCACATTCATTACCTTTCGTAGAACCTGTGAAGGCTGCAGAGAGGTTTAATCTGAAGGCAATGCAAACTTTACACGTATTCTCACAATTCAGGTTCTTTAGAGATATATGGTTGGAATGAGGCCATATATTCTAATGGGAAAACTATAGAACTCTTCGTTCGTGGCTTCACCCTTTCTGTTCTGAAACAGAACCCACCACGGGAGAGGGCGGCGAGATGTGTGAGGAGGGAGAGCGGCGAGGGGTGTGAGGGGGGAGAGCGGGGAAGAGAGGGAGGGCGACCGGGGGGGCAGGGGACCACCGGCAATAATCGCGGAAGGAGGAGGTGGAAGAAGGTGGAGGAAGGAGATACATTTTGCACTACTTTCTGAGGAAAAATGTCCTAACAAATAATAGCACTCTTTGTAATTTTTGACGTGTGTCTTGATCGTTTCTCTATGTGTCAATATCTGTAACGTCCCGATCTCGCGGGTATGATGACGTACATATGCAGGGCGAAAATACCCTCACATTGTACACTAAGCATCAATACATGCAAAAATCAGAATACGATAATATACATTCCAATAAAATAATGCAAGTACATTGTCATTACAGAGAGATATAATATTACATGAATATTACACCACTAAAAGATACAAAAGTATGATTTACAAAGTACAAAAACTGGTACATGCTCATGAGCAGCAAAAGAAATCTCGAGAGCCGATCAAGAGAGGAGCTCAAAGAAAAGAGATACAAACGATTTACCGCCGAGACACCATGCTTCCATTGCGCAACTTTGATCTCCATGGAAAAGGTCCACTACGGTCCAAACTCTGAGATATGGACATGCAGGTCCAAGGGTTGTCAGAAAATAACCTAACGAATATATAAAATGAAGCAAAGTGGCGTGCACATGCAAGCATGCGTGTACATGATCAAAGTGATGTGACTCATGCATGCAAGACAAGCAAGTAAATATGAAAATCATAAAATTAATACTGACAGACAATAACAAGGTGTCCAATTCAAGTCGTCCAATCATGGATTGGAGAACTATTATACAATGGCAAGTCTCAGGAATAAGTGAATAATGAGCTGTATATAACAATATTTAGTACCGTCTGATATTTCAATCATTCCATTTTCAGTGTCTCATATCATTGGCAGTTCATATTAGAGCTCGTGCTCAGGTAGAATTCATTCGAATATGGTATATGCACTCATACTCGAACAAGGAAGTGACCAAATAACACATCTTTCTAATATCATTATTGTGCATAGAGTAGTGTTGTGATTTCGACAGGCAAGTATAGTCTAATAAACAAGAATATCAGGAATTTAATCACAGTAGCACAAAAGTAGTATCACACAAGAGGCGAGCAGAATAACTTAATTATATAACAATAATAATCAATATCGACTGTTATTTTAATCATTCTCCTTCCAATGTCCCATACCACCGGTAGCCCGTAGTGGAGTTTGTATTCTAGAGGAACTCATCTAAACTCAGATATACGGATATCATTATTTGAATGAGGGAGTAACTAAATAACACTCGCTCATGATATTATCATTGCTGGGCAATTAAGTTATATCATGCACAGGGAAATGTGTCGAGAACACAAGTCAGACAGGCATCACAATAAACAGCGTAAAATAGTGCAACATGAGCTCAGCATCAATTACGGTAAGCATAATCAGGTTATTGAATATTATTATTAAGACTCGTCTGACTTGTATGTCTAAGTATTTGTCCTGGTGCCTCAACACACATACATCCATATATGAGTAAGATGAATTTTGTTATTAGAAACTGATGGAATGATCAACGAAATATGTTTACAATGGGCCCCGTGCATATCAAGGACAATGACGCAACGTGTTCTGGTGCTGAGCCGGAACTTGCCGCCAAGCATAATAGAAGGAAGAGTCTTATTGTTATGCCCCTGGCAGGAAATATATATATAATAGTAGGGACACCAGCATATCCATGGAACACCTGATGGCCCTCAGGTTGATCAAAAGTTTTAGTTACGCACATTTTACCATTGTCACGCCCCGCTTCCCACTAAAGCGAGATAAGCACGTGACTTGGATCGGCGACACGCTCAAGGAGCATGCTAAGGCTCTAACTTACAAATTATATCATTTTTTTACTACATATATATGAGGTTCATATAAAGTACACATACATGAAAGTAAAACTAATCAAAAGTTTATTCAACTAATAAAGTGTTGCACAAAACTGAATAACTAGATACAAGTCCAACTAAGAAATGAGTTCATTCTCTCTTATACATAGATTTATGAAAGAAGTACATAACTAAAGGAATCTCCAAGTATTCCACTGAGCTTTAGCTGGCTCCTCGTAGTACTCCTTATTCTCAGTCGATATCTCCATGTATTCTCCGTTATCTAGGGCAAGCAAACCCCCGGGAGTCAGAAACTCCCGAGAAGTACAAATAAAGGAAAGAGAGTATGCAAGTGTGTACAGAGCGCGAAAATATGCATGAACAAGTAAAAGACCTGCAATATACAATTAATGATACTTATTTTTGTTACACAACCATGTATTTGTAGCATGAATTTATTAGTGAAACTAATCATGCAACATTTAAGTCATGATGATAAGTAGGCATTCATTGAAGCATAAGAATAGCCATCGCATAGAGTAAGTCAAATATAATAAACACAGCTAGACAACACATAACTATAAAGTTAATTATGAAGATATCATATGGGTTACTAATTAGTGAGACTACCCCAATTGTCATGTGCAGTAGAACGTACCCCTCATACGCCTACTACGCATGTCAATTGGGTCCTAAGACGCGAAAATGACTGTGTCCCATACCACAGCCTATTCTTGCATATCAATCAATAGTTATCGTTGTTTGAAAACGGCTAGTGAAAAAGTATCCATGTACCCTAGCGGGAACCATGCCAGCAGTAATACAGTATACAATATATAAGTAGAATGAGCTCATCAATAACCCATATCACAAAATGACACGCACCATGTAAAATAAGCACTATCATACCTTGTACATAGGTAGAGATACTCAAGGTACACTTCCTCAGTTTCCACCATCAATTTCCCCCATATTCGTCATGTCTTGTCATTTTTACAACCAAATTTATTATAAAACATGAATATCTTGTGTCAACCAAGTGTCAAGAATAACTGTGCCACCGTGTCCTTGCAAAACCTATACAATCACCATCACCATGTACCACTTTCACAAGTAATTTCAAGTACATGTCTAACGCAAGTGTTTATCCATGCCATTTAAATCTTTCATGTTCGTGTTCATATTCATATTCATATTCATGTGTTCATATCCAAGATGTTCATGTTGTAATTCCTATATCATGGTGTCTCTACGTGAACAATGACAGTCATGTCAATTATTTGTCCAAGCATGGTACAAGTGATTAATTAGAGGTAATATCAATAGCATGCATAAAAAACACTATCAAATAATAACAGCATGTCTTAATTCATCTATAACCAAATTTCGAATTTAAAATTAAAAACTTGACATCTATTATTGTTAAGATTTTGATTTAAATTAAAGTTTGTTAAAGTTTCATTAAATATTCAACATGGAGCAAACAAAATTATCATAAATTATTAGACTATTTTATGGAAGTTAAACTATTTTAACATACTAGATCAAATTGTTTTCTTTTTTTAGAAACTTGTGGGAGTTAAACAGTGATATGTTAGGGCTGAAAATGATTTTCAGAAGTTATATGGTCTAATCAGTAATATTTCAAGCTTGAAAACAGTTTTCAAAAATTACAGGGACTAAACAGTAGTTATTTCAGGTCTGAAAATAATTTTCAGAAATTAAAGGGACTAAACAATAGTATTCAGGCCTGAAAACAGTTTTCAGAAATACAGGGTCTAAACGGTAGTTATTTCATATCTGAAAATAGTTTTCAAAAATTACAGGGACTAAACAACAATTATTTCAGGACCAAACAGAATTTTCAGAATAGCGAGGAACTAACAGAAATTTATTCAGGACTTAATAAAATTTTCAGAATAGCCAGGATTCAAACTGTAATAGAACCTGATGTGAGAAAATAATAACAATGGCTTCTAAAAAAAACCTTTTAAGAAGCAAGGGTTCATGGTAAATTTATCATACAAATTAGGTCACTTGGTCACTTTCATCACATATAGAATGATACATATTCTCATAATATAGTTTTATATTATAATCATCACCAACCTATGCACAGAGAAAAAACTATTGCACATATATTACACTATTATATTAACACCATCCATGAAATAAGGAAAAAAATCTATTTAATCTACTTTAACATAAACTTATCATTAGTAAATGACTTCATATAAGTATCAAAACTGTGCAGCAAGAATGTTTATTATTTTATTTATTTATTTATTATTGAGACTTGATTTTGATCCTTCAATCTCTTGGTCCGGAATTTTGTGTCATTGTCCTCTCAATTTGATGGCATTGAATTTCTCGAAAATTTAGTCCTATTTTCCTCTATGTGTTTATGTTCATGAAATTAATGTTACATCATCTCTCTGTTTTCATTTCTTCCTTTTGGATTATTTAGCACTATGGCTAAAATATTTTTTAACTTGTATATTGAGTCTCAACAAAAATCTGTATTTATGGCATTCAAGAGAATTATAAAAAACATATATTTTCAATATTGATATTAAACTAGTAAGTAATCAATACTACAAGTATAATAGTTATCTATCATGAAATGACGAATTAATGAAAATAAAAAAAATACTTGTGAACATGATTATGGGTCTAGAATAGTTAGATCTATTAGAGTAGTGAGAAGGATCATCAAAGGGGTTCTATACATGATTCTATTGAATCAATGAAAAAGAAGGAGACTCTGGGTACTTGTCTTTGATGTGTAACTCCAAAGATTGAGGGGTAATGGCCTTCTCTCCTCCCCTAGGATATAGATTGATCTTTTTTTGGATTAATTTCTGATTTATTTATAGACAACCATATAAGATGAGTTTTATTATGTTTTTCTAGTGTTTAGGTTAAATTTAAATTGGTTTTTAGTTAGGATTAGATATGCCTATAAATTAAGTGCTTATCTATTAGTTTGAACTTGATTTGAGGTGTGTTAGGATAGGGGAGAATTTTACACAAATTTTAAAAAATAATTATCTTTTATTTATATCAATTAATGAATTTAAAGAAATAAGTAATTAAGATGAATTCAATTTTTGATTTGGTTTCTTATTGGGTTTTGGGTTTGGGTTTAGGATTCATGAGCTAAGAGAAAGAACATGAAATATTAGTAAGAGGAACAATAACAAAATAATAATAATAGTAGCAATACTAATAATAATAATCATCATAATCCATAAAGGTTACATGTAAATAATAATGATAATAGTAAATAATAATATTAACAACAACAACAACAATATTAGTAACAACAACAACAACAATAAATAATAATATCATAACAAAATAATAGTAACAACATCTACTACTAATAATCACCAATAATAATAATAGAAATTTATAACTATTAATTATGAAAAACCACATAAAATAATAATAACTCTTAATACAAACCATACATACATATTAAAATACTATTATACATATTAAATCATATATTATATATTAGAGTTATTACATTCTACCCACCTTACAAAAATCTCGTCCTCAAAATTTTAATAAGGCGAGAAAAATGATAAAAAAGATCAAGATTAAGAAAATAGATATCAAGAAAGTCGAGAAATCAAAAGATAGAACCGATGTCGATCATTGACGATGTCTTCTCCCTTTCACGTCGCTTCTCATGGGAACCACGATTCCTTTGGGCTACTGATTCTGCTACCAACTTCGAAATGGAGCGACCAATTCCCGGAGACAAAATCAGGAAAATAGAATCGAGAAGAGGGAGAATCAAGATGAAAATCAAGACAACTCTAGAAGAAAAGTTGAAATCAGAAAAATCAAAAGATTCAACAGATGGATTTTCAAGGGAAGAATGATCAATTTATGGGTTAACTATTTTAGACATTAAACTTTAAATTTTAAATTTAAAAAATTTGAAAAAATTATTCGAGAATAGAAAACTTATAAATAACAAATTTGGAGAATTACAAGGTGTACTTTTAAACACTGTAGGTATTGCTAATATATAAAATGTGAAAAAAGTATTTAACTAAAGTATAAGTGAATTTAAAATAAATTTCAGAAAACTCTCTTTGAAAAAAATACTTTGTGAAGCTAAGTGAGGCTTTGAAAGTAAATGTCAAGCATTCGTAAAATTAGTTTCAAACAGATAAGTTGAGAAAAATAAATTTTAAAAGAGAATACAGAAATATACTAGAAAATTTAAAGCCAATTCATACAAATTTAAAGCCTTCATACAAAATTAAAAAATTTGAAATTTTAGAAAAGTATGTTGAAAAAAATTCAAAAGCTATTTAGAAATGTGTGTGTATTGTGAAACTATAAAAGATAATTATTAAAAAATAAACAACCCCAAATTATGAGTCAGTTATGCACATAAAGAAATGATCTAAAAGAAAATAAGGAGAAATAGTTTCACTAATAACGAAACAAGAAGTTAATAATATAATACCAAATAAATATTGAATAGTTGTAGGAAGTGTTGATTAACATATAAAGTAATCAATAAGGACTTGTTAATGTGAGTTAATTTACTAATAAATCAGTTAAGTAAATAATAATTTGATAAGAATATAAGAGAACATAGTAATGAACATAACTAATTTATGATCATTAGCTAACTTGTCAAAAATTTCTTTTACAAAATAGTAAATAAGATTAATAATATATATAATTGTCACAATAATCTTAAATAAATGACAAGCTTTATGCACAATTATAATAAGAAAAATATGAAGAACTATGACTAAATTAGTGTACATAAAGTAAATATATTATTAATATAACAAACAAAATTAGTACTATAATAATAAAATTCACAATTTGTCATAAGTAATAAAATTGAAAATAATATTGAGTATAACTAACTAAAATGATTAAAAAAATAAATGAATAAGGTCAAATGTCTTCAAGTAAATAGAAAGAACTAATGTACATAACTTTGACATAAAAGATGAGTACAAATAAACAATCAATACTAATAAAGATATGTATTACGGTAAAGATCGTAAAAACATATGAAAGTATGCAGAAAAGATAAACGATAAATAATAACTAAAATAAATATAAGAAAAGAATGCAAGAGAATTATTTTTTACAAAATAGTGTAGTGTAATTGTCTAAACTTATCAAGAACCATATAAATAAGATTTTAATATAAGCAATGAGTGTTGAATCAATAATGAAAAGAATAAAAGACAAAAAATAAGTGACTAATCATAAAAGAGTGTAATAAAAAATAAGAAAGATAAAATAAGAGTAGGATCAAAGTCATATAATAAGAAAGATAATTAGAATAGAGTAAACAACTAAAGACTAATAATTTAAGAAATAAAGTATAAGTCATGAAAAAATTATTGATAAAGAAAAGTAGTAGATTGAGTACTAAATAATAATAATAAGAATAATGAATTTTTTTTAATAAGAAATCAATAAGAGTAAGAATGCACTGGTATACAAAAAAATTATTATTAAAAAGAAAAGCTAAATAAAATTTGATATAATCTTATAATTTACAAACCTATTATAAATTAATGTGGAATTATAATAGCAGATAAGTAAATAAGTAATGAAAGCCACTACAAAAAAAAATAATGGATTAATTAGAAAGACACACATTAAAATATTTATATAAATGTAATATTAAATATATATATATATATATTAAAAAAAAACACACGGTATTAGTCATGCACTAAATAAAAATTAAATACAAAGAATTAACAAGTTTACATATATTACAAGTAATAATAGCAATCAACGCAAACTGTGTTACTCATTCTAACAACGCAACCTATAATCAGCTAATATATCAATTATCTAGAAAAAATTAAATACAATAAGTATATATAAACTAATAAAATTATAGTATATAAAAATAATTGAAATGAGAAATAAGAAGCAAAGTCACTTCTGAAGTTAGGTCAATCAATTCAATTAATAAACCAATTAGGCAGTATTATGAGTTAGCTAACTAATATCAGCTAAAATCTTATAAAAATTAAATAATTATTAATTATTTAAATTGCAAAGTAATAGTAAGCACAAGTATTATTCTAATACTATACAAAAACAAACATTATCAGAAAAGAATAGATATCAAATAATTTATAATAGTAATTCTATTTAAGATAGCAGTTTAGGTCTCAAAAATATTCTGAAAAATACAAGAGCCTTCAAGAGCTCAGCACGAAGATCGATGTTGGTGTTTGAAAACGATGAGGAGATATCTCTTTGAAAATTAAAAATAGAGAGATAAAAGTACATAAAAATCAAAGAAAGAGAATTTTAAGCGATGAAATGTGAGTTTGCAATTATGTGTTAATCAGTATGCAACAACTAAGAACCTAATTTATTATATTTGTTGCATTATAACCAGTGAGTGTCATCTAAACCTATGCTCTGATACAAAAAGAACCCTGTCACGCCCCACTTTCCACTAAAGAGAGATAAGTAAGTGACTTGGGCCGACGACACACTCAAGGAGGATGCTAAGCCTCTAACCTGCAAATTATATCATTTTTTTACTGCATATAAATGAGGTTCACATAAAGTACACATATATGAAAGAAAACTAATCAAAAGTTTATTCAACTAATTAAGTACACAAAAATCGAATAACTAGATACAAGTCCAATTAAGAAATGAGTTCATTCTCTCTTATACATACATCTATGAAAGAAGTAAATAACTAAAGGAATCTCCAAGTTTTCTACTGAGCTTCAGCTGGCTTCTCGTAGTACTCTTTGTTCTCAGTCGATATCTCTATGCATTCTCCGCTATCTACGGCAAGTAAACCCCGGGGAGTTAGAAAACTCCCGACAAGTATAAACAAAAGAAAGAGTATGCAAATGTGCGCAGAGTGCGAAGATATGCATGAACAAAGAAAGAACTTGCAAAATGCAATTAATGATATTTATTTTCATTACACAACTATGTATTGGTAGCATGAATCTATTATTAAAACTAGTCATTCAACATTCAAGTCATGATGATAAGTAGGCATTCACTGAAGCATAAGAATAGCCATCGCATGGAGTGAGTTAAGTATAACAAGTATAGTTAAACAACACATAGCTATAAAGTTAATTATGAAGATGTCCCTATGGATTACTAATTAGTGAGACTACCCTAATTGTCATATGCAGTAAAACGTACCAATCCTACGCCTACTACGCATGTAAATTAGATCCTAAGACGCGAAAATAACTGTGTCCCATACCACAACCTATTTTCGCATATCAATCAATAGTTATCGTTGTTTGGAAACTGCTAGTGTCAAAAGCGTCCATGTACCCCAGCGGGAACCATGCCAGGAGTAATACAATATAATAATATATAAGTAGAATGAGCTCATCAATAACCCATGTCACAAAGTGACATGCACCATGTAAAATAAACACCACCATACCTTATACATAGGTAGGGGTACTTAAAATACACTTGCTCAGTTTTCGCTATCAATTTCTCTCATATTAGCCCCGTGTCTTGTCATTTTTACAACCAAATTTATTATAGAAAGCCATTTCTAAAAATTCTGTTAGTGATATGATGCATTAATTCTTAATGAACTGAAAGGCCTGGGTATTATAGACGCCTAAGATATGAATTGGATATGGCATTTACTATGGGCCTGTTTGTTTCGTTGCAAAACGTCGCAAGTCGTAAGTCGTAAAATGAGAATGGAAAAAGTGAACTGTAGCAGAGAAAATATATTGTGTTTTACGGTGTTGGTTGATAAAGTGAAGTGTAAATAGAAAAGTATATTGTGTTTTACGGTGTTTGGTTGATAAAGTGAAAGTGTAATGGTAAATTATATTGTATTTTACGGTGTTTGGTTGGTAATGTAAAAGTGTAAGTGGAAAAGTTGACCACAAAATTAACTGTAGCAGTGATTTAAATATTATAAATACTATTAAATTAAATCTACTATTGCAAATTAAATTATATTAATAAATTTGAGATAAAAAATTAATAATCTTAACATTTTATTTATAACAATAAATTGATAAAATATTAGTATAAATAGTAAAATGTTACTAAAATATTAACTAAATAAATAATATAAATTTTAAGAAAATCTAAAGAACATTAATAAAATTTTAAGAATACTAATAAAATATAAATATTAAAAAATCTTTAAAAAATAATAAATATAGTTATAATATTATAATATTAAAAATACTTGAAATTATTATAATATAAATTTTATTATAATATTAAAAATCTTACAACAATAATAAAATATAGTTATAATATTATAATATTAAAAATACTTGAAAATTATTATAATATAAATTTTATTATAATATTATTGTAATATTATAGAAATATAAAATTAACAAAGTAAAATATAATTATAATTTAATAATAAATTATCATTATAGTATTATTATACTGAATTATTATTACAATATTAACATAATAAAATATTAATATAATAATAAAATATATTATGATATTAATAAAGTAATTTTTATATTAAAAAATAAATAATTAAATATATAATAATTTTATATTAAAGTATAATATTGTTATATTAATAAAAATATTAACTCTAAATAAAATAATAAAAAATGGAATAAATATAATAAAATAATAAAGTATTAAATAAAATATTAAATTAAAATATTAAATTAAAATAGTAAAATATTAAATATTAAAACAATATTAAAAACAATAAAAAAATTAAAGATTAAAAATATAAAATAATTAAATAATTAAATAAGAAATTGAACACTATTTAAAATATTAAATATTTAATAATATTAAATTATATATTGATTATCAAGTAACTGTTTTGAACTATAAGTGTACTATAAGTGAGAGTTACATGACCACAAAATTAACTGTAGCAACTGCAAGTGGGAAAATATGAGTGTAAACGTGATATTTACATGACCACAAATTTAACTGTAGCAACTGTAAATGGGAAAAGAAGAGTTACATTTTGCAACTTGTTTTTCAGCGAAACAAACAACGGAAAATGGAAAAGAAGTTTTACGACTTGCGTTTTGCGGCGTTTTGCGGCGAAACAAACACGCCCTATGTACGTATCCATTTTCTAATCACGGATACACATACAGATATGAATATGGATACAATGCGCTAACAAAACTCATATATGTATATTCACAATTGACGTGGATACAGATCTGGACCAAATCAGATATATCGTTTTCTACATGCACCTGTACATAAAATGCAACATCTCTTTTATTTTTTTGAGAGAGAAAGGGGCTAGAGGCTTACCCACTTCTATTAAGAAAAGGGAAATACAGTTATACAAGAGAGGAAGAAGAATGTACAAGCAAGGACTGTTGGAATTGAAGAATATAAAGGGAATCTTCAAGTTGAATTATGGCGAGATCCGTTGATCAAATCAACCGGATGATGGTTGGAGTGTATTCTCCTTCCATTTGTGATGAACGTGGTATATTCACATGTTCAATTCCGACTTCGAATGAATGAGATATTCAAGTCCAAAGATTGCCTAATTCAAAGCCAAATGGGACTAAAGGTTGCTACAAGCATTTAGTCCCACATTGGCCGTGGGATGGAAGCTTGTATAGTATAAATAGAGAAAATTGAGAACAAAGGGTGTGCCCTTTGGGTAGTTGGAGTTTTCGCGCGCGAAAAGGAGGGAACTATGCACGTACATACGTGCGCGCACGCGCGCCGGCGCCGGTGCCGGGTCGGGCACGGGCTCGGGTCCGGGTCCGGGTCCGGGTCTGGGTCTACTGGACTCGAGTTCAGATCTGAGTCTGAGTTCCCTACCTGGCCTGGTTCTTTTTGAACCAAGGTCCGCTCCTGTTGCAAACCTGTTGGATTGCCAACAGTTGCGCACCTGTTAGACTGCCAAAGGTTACGCACATGTTGAACAACCAAATGTTGCAAAACAGTCCGCTCCGCGTCAACGGTTGCGACTATTGGACTGCCAACAGACACGGCTGGACCAAAGGTTGCAGCTTTTGTTTGGGTTCAAACCTGTGGCCTACTCCTGGAAAACTATATAAAGCCCTCCTGGTTCTCAATTAAAAAACACACAAACAGAGAATTGACTCTCTATCTCTCTCTCTCTATTTAAAGTTCTGAACTGTTCTTCCAACGTTCTGAACTGCGCTTCCAGCCTGAAGTGGGAATCCGCGATTTCTAGCGTAAAGTGGGAATCCAAAGCGACTTCCTAAAGGAGATTCTGCCAAATTCTTCAACCTTCCTACATCCTTAACAGTGGGTGTTCCTCCAAAAGAGTAAGACAAATATTCATTTGAAATTTGTCATTATACCGCTGCTTTGCTAATCCTGTGTAGGTACTGGTTGACTATGGTTCGACCGTACGGTGATTTGGTAGTGCTATCCAAATACCGTGAAGAAGTGTTGTATCTTGGGAGACCAGCGTCCATTATCCCGTTAACACCGGTGCGGGGGACGTAATTGTAGAAGTGTTGTATCTTGGGAGACCAGCGTCCATTATCCGTTAGCACCGGTGCGGTGGACGTAATTGTCTTAAGGAGATTCGCTCTAAGTGTACCTCACTTCAAATACTGTATAAGTGGATTAAGTCCTTTATACGGGGGATATACTTTACAGTATATCGAGATTGACTTAGATTCAGTCTAAGTGATACTGTATAAGTGGATTAAGTCCTTTATACAGGGGATATACTTTACAGTATATCGAGACTGACTTGGATTCAGTCTAATTGGTGCTTAAACCAAGGAAGAAATTGAAAGGTGGTTCTTAAATTAAGGAACGTTCTATTGAACGGAAAACCTCCCACCTGATATTTGCCGACCTGGCCAATTAGATTGTTGATATCTCAGTGATCTTGATTAGTTGTCAGATTGATTCTTGTTAAGCAGGATACCCAACAATCTTAAGACAATTATTATTGAAGTTACTAACTTCAGTTCTGCTTGAACTTGCAGAAGATGTCTGAGACAAATCAAGATAGCTCAAGTAAGGCAACAAACATGCCGCTCCAAAGTTTGATGCCTCCTCCACTTCCTAACCCGAAGCCGGAGAAGCCAGGAAAGTTTGATGGCACAGAATTCAAGAGGTGGCAACAGAAGATGTACTTCTACTTGACCACTCTTCATCTGGCCAGATTCCTGGAAGAAGATCCACCAGAGCCTGCAACTGATGCATGGACTCAATGTGACTTCCTTTGCCGAAATTATGTTCTTAATGGACTGGATGACTCTCTTTATAATGTCTACAGTCCAATCACTACGGCAAAGAAGTTATGGGCCAGTCTTGACAAGAAATACAAGACTGAGGATGCTGGTACCAAGAAATTCGTCGTAGGACGATTTCTGGATTACAAAATGGTGGATACCAAGACTGTCATCAGTCAGGTGCAAGAGTTCCAACTTATCTTGCACGAAATAGAGGCCGAAGGTATGATTCTTCCTGAAACTTTTCAGGTTGCAACAATCGTGAAGAAGCTCCCACCTGCGTGGAGAGACTTCAAGAATTACCTGAAGCACAAGCGAAAGGAGCTAAAGTTGGAGGATCTCATTGTGAGGCTTCGTATCGAGGAGGACAATCGCAAGTCCGAGAAAAGGACCAGCAAGAAGTCCTACGAAGCAAAAGCTAATGTGATCGAGGACTCAAAGGGGAAAGCGTCTACTTCCAAAGGCTTGAAGCAGAAGAAGACATCCCAGGGGTACAAAGGCAAGGCCAAGACGGCAAAAGCATGCGCTTCAAAGGAACCTGCTATGTCTGCAACAAAGAAGGACATAAAGCTAATGAATGTCGCAGCCGTCTTAAGGGGAATAAGAAGAGCCACCCACAGGCAAACATGACCAACCATGAATCACCAAGTCTTTCAGCTGTGGTGTCAGAAGTGAATCTGACAACCAATAACAAGATTGGTGGGTAGACACGGGAGCTACTCGGCACATCTGCTCGGAGAAATTGTTATTCTCAGAATATCAAAGGCTAGAGCAAGATGAGCAGCTATTCATGGGTAATTCAGCTTCCTCAAAGGTTGAAGGTAAGGGCAAGGTCATCCTGAAGTGGACATCGGGGAAAGAGCTTACTCTTAACGATGTGCTTCATGTTCCAGACATCCGCAAGAATTTGATCTCCGGATCAATACTTAGTAAGAAGGGATTTAGAATGGTATTTGAATCCGACAAATTTGTACTTACTAAGGGAGGGATGTATGTGGGTAAGGGCTATCTTGTTGATGGACTTTTTAAAGCCAATGTTGCAGTGGTAGATAAAAAGTCCGTGTATTTATACCCGAAGCTAATAAATAAAGAAAATTCTTCTGTTTATTTGCTTGAGTCTCCTATTTTGTGGCATGCTAGATTAGGGCATGTAAATTACAAGTCTTTGAAAAACTTGTCTAATCTAGGATACATTCCTAAACTCAACTTGGAAGAAATTCGCAAGTGTGAGGTTTGTGTTGAGGCCAAGTTGGCTAAAAATTCATTTCACTCAATAGATCGAAATACAGAACCTTTAGGGTTAATTCATAGCGATCTATGTGACTTGAAGTTTATGCCAACTAGAGGCGGTAAAAAGTATTTCATTACTTTTATTGATGACTGTACAAGATACTGTTATGTGTATCTTTTAAACAGTAAAGATGAGGCAATAAATATGTTTATAACATCTAAGGTCGAAGTTGAGAATCAACTCAACAAGAAAATCAAGATTCTAAAATCCGATAGAGGCGGAGAATATGAATCAAATGATTTTAGTGAGTTATGTGCTAGTTTTGGTATAATACATCAAACTACAGCACCATACACTCCTCAGCAAAATGGAATTGCTGAACGGAAGAACAGAACTTTGAAGGAGATGGTTAATTCCATGCTCGTAAGTTCTGGAGCTCCGCAGAACTTGTGGGGGGAAGCTCTATTAACTGCAAATCATATTCTAAATAGAGTACCCCACAAGAAACTTGGTCTAATACCATTCGAGTTATGGCATGGAAGGACACCTTCCTACCATTACCTCAAAATGTGGGGGTGCCTTGCAAAGGTGCTGGCACCATTACCTAAAAAGACTAAGTTGGGAGCAAAAACTATGGACTGCATATTCATAGGCTATGCCTTGAATAGTAGTGCCTACAGATTTCTGGTTCATAAATCAGAAATACCAGATATTCATGTAAACATGATTATCGAATCTCGAGATGCTGTGTTCTTTGAAGACATCTTTTCGTACAAACGGGAAGCAGATAAGACTTCTGGGAAAAGAACACACGAGATGGCGTTCAGGGACGAAAGCCCCGAGGAACCAATTGTAAATGCGGAAATTAAACCAAGAAGAAGTCAGAGATCTAGAATCTCAAAATCTTTGGTCCAGATTTCATAGCACACGCTATTGAGAGCGAGCCTCAAACATTTAAAGAGGCTATGTCAACCCCAGAAGCACAAATGTGGAAAGAAGCTATAAATAGCGAAATAGAATCCATACTAAGTAATCATACTTGGGAATGGTAAACTTGCCTCCTGGAAGTAAACCAATTGGGTGTAAGTGGATTTTCAAACGAAAATTAAAACCCGATGAATCTATCGATAAGTACAAGGCTAGATTAGTAGCCAAGGGTTATCGGCAAAAAGAAGGACTTGACTACTTCGATACTTATTCACCAGTAACAAGAATAACGTCCATACGGATGTTAATCGCAATTGCAGTATTGCACAACTTAGATATCCATCAAATGGATGTCAAGACTGCATTCTTAAATGGTGAATTAAGTGAAGAAATATATATGGAGCAACCTGAAGGATTTAAAGTCAAGGGCCAAGAACACAAGGTGTGTAAATTGGTAAAATCCTTATACGGTTTAAAACAGGCTCCAAAATAATGGCATGAGAAATTTGATAGTGTCATGATCAAAGATGGATTCACTATCAATGACTGCGATAAGTGTGTTTACACGAAAACAGTTGGAGATGCATGTATCATTGTTTGTCTTTATGTAGACGACATGTTGATACTTGGGACTAATATTGAAATTATTAAGTCCACTAAAAGAATGTTATCCAACAGTTTTGATATGAAGGATCTGGGGGTTGCTGATGTAATTTTAGGAATTAAAATTACTAGAACACCAGATGGAATCAGTCTATCTCAATCTCACTACGTGGATAAGATGATAGAAAGATTCAATGATCATGGGATAAAAGAGAATACAAATCCTTTTCTCCCACACATCCACCTTCATAAGAATACAGGAACTAGAATACGCCAGTTGGAGTATTCTCAGATTATCGGAAGTCTAATGTATTTAATGAATTGCACTAGACCCGATATTGCTTACGCTGTAAGCAAGTTAAGTAGATACACTAGTAATCCTAGTGATCTACATTGGACCGCTCTACTACGAGTATTGGGTTACGTATCACATACCAAGGAATATGCCTTGAGATATGGAAAGTATCCTCCTGTACTGGAAGGATACAGTGATGCTAATTGGATTGCAGATTCTGAGGAATCAAAATCAACTAGCGGATACGTATTTACTCTAGCAGGAGCAGCGGTATCTTAGAAATCTTCTAAGCAAACATGTATTGCCCGTTCCACTATGGAATCAGAATTCATAGCCTTAGATAAGGCTGGAGAAGAAGCAGAATGGCTTCGACAATTCTTAGAAGATATACCGTTATGGCAAAAGCCAGTGCCCGCTATATGTATACACTGCGACAATCAAGCAGCTATATCTAGGGCACAAAATGTGATATACAACGGTAAGTCTAGACATATTCGTCGTAGACATAATACCGTGAAGCAGTTGCTCTCAAATGGAATTATCTCTATTGACTTTGTATCGTCAAAGGATAATTTAGCGGATCCGCTTACTAAAGGTTTAAGTGGAGAACGTATAAACTGCGCATCGAGGGGAATGGGTCTAAAAGCCTAACCCTACCGAGTCAGCTTAATGGAAACCTCACTTAGCGACTGGAGATCCCACGGACTAAGTTCAAGAGGAAAAACTAGTTATGATTGACTCAGCCAGTAAGCACTTGGGAGCTTAACTCCAATCCATTCCTAAGGTGCACATAAGTGCTTTTCTACAAGTGGATTAAGGATAAGCTTAACGCTTTTAATGATGCCTATATCTTGTTACTAAACAAGTGGAGTAGAGTAGACTACTCTTAATAGGTCCATCACCTATGTGAGTATAGAGTTGGGTCGGCTCTTTGGGAATCTCTATGGAGGCTGTTATTCCCTAAAGATACTCTCTGAAACCAAGAATGTTCAGGGCCAAAACGGACACAACAGAGAACCAAAGTTGATTTGGAAAGTCACTGTGTGAAGCTTGTTGACTTGACTTATACTAACGGCTAACAGTTCAAGACCTAGTTCACTGATTAGCCAGTAAATCCGATAAAGCTTTCGCTATGGAAGGTTCAAGACCTAGTTCACCTATCCTTATGCAGTTTCTTTTCTAAAGTACCTTACACAATAGAGTCAGTCTCTTTGTGTGTCATTTCTTGAATCTCCATTCATTGTGGGGGATTGTTGGAATTGAAGAATATAAAGGGAATCTTCAAGTTGAATTATGGCGATATCCGTTGATCAAATCAACCGGATGATGGTTGGAGTGTATTCACCTTCCATTTGTGATGAACGTGGTATATTCACATGTTCAATTCCGACTTCGAATGAATGAGATATTCAAGTTCAAAGATTGCCTAATTCAAAGCCAAATGGGACTAAAGGTTGCTACAAGCATTTAGTCCCACACTGGCCGTGGATGGAAGCTTGTGTAGTATAAATAGAGAAAATTGAGAACAAAGGGTGTGCCCTTTGGGTACTTGGAGTTTCGCGCGCGAAAAGGAGGGAACTATGCACGTACATACGTGCGCGCACGCGCGCCGCCGCTGGCGGCGGCCGGCCGGCGCCGGTGCCGGTGCCGGTGCCGGGTCGGGCACGGGCTCGGGTCCGGGTCTGGGTCTACTGGACTCGGGTTCAGATCTGAGTCTGAGTTCCCTACCTGGCCTGGTTCTTTTTGAACTAAGGTCCCGCTCCTGTTGCAAACCTGTTGGATTGCCAACAGTTGCGCACCTGTTGGACTGCCAAAGGTTACGCACATGTTGAACAACCAAATGTTGCAAAACAGTCCGCTCCGCGTCAACGATTGCGACTGTTGGACTGCCAACAGACACGGCTGGACCAAAGGTTGCAGCTTTTGGTTTGGATTCAAACCTGTTGGCCTACTCCTGGAAAACTATATAAAGCCCTCCTGGTTCTCAATTAAAAAACACACCAACAGAGAATTGACTCTCTATCTCTCTCTCTCTCTATTTAAAGTTCTGAACTGTTCTTCTAACGTTCTGAACTGCGTTTCCAGCCTGAAGTGGGAATCCGCGATTTCCAGCGTAAAGTGGGAATCCGAAGCGACTTCCTAAAGGAGATTCTGCCAATTCTTCAACCTTCCTACATCCTTAACAGTGGGTGTTCCTCCAAAGAGTAAGACAAATATTCATTTGAAATTTGTTATTATACCGCTGCTTTGCTAATCCTGTGTAGGTACTGGTTGACTACGGTTCGACCGTACGGTGATTTGGTAGTGCTATCCAAATACCGTGAAGAAGTGTTGTATCTTGGGAGACCAGCGTCCATTATCCGTTAGCACCGGTGTGGGGGACGTAATTGTAGAAGTGTTGTATCTTGGGAGACCAGCGTCCATTATCCCGTTAGCACCGGTGCGGGGGACGTAATTGTCTTAAGGAGATTCGCTCTAAGCGTACCTCACTTCAAATATTGTATAAGTGGATTAAGTCCTTTATACGGGGGATATACTTTACAGTATATCGAGCTTGACTTAGATTCAGTCTAAGTGATACTGTATAAGTAGATTAAGTCCTTTATACAGGGGATATACTTTACAGTATATCGAGACTGACTTGGATTCAGTCTAATTGGTGCTTAAACCAAGGAAGGAAATTGAAAGGTGGTTCTTAAATTAAGGAACGTTCTATTGAACGGAAAACCTCCCACCTGATATTTGCCGACCTGGCCAATTAGATTGTTGATATCTCAGTGATCTTGATTAGTTGTCAGATTGATTCTTGTTAAGGAGGATACCCAACAAGGACATGGTATTTCAACACCTGGGGGAACTAAGTTCTTCGGCTCTTGTGGGGAGGGGAGGAGTATGAACCAACCAGAACTCCACCAGAGGCTGAGCTCGTGAAACAAGCATGTTAGCCTGTTTTATACAAGGAGTGACATGAACCTAGCACCAAGTGGCATGTTGGATTTGGATCCAAATACTTGTCTGTTTTGTCACATTCTTTGAATCAAATTATTATATTTAGGCATCAGATTTAAATCTAAGCGTCACCAATCAACATGCATCTTCCCTTCCCTCCTCCCCATTACGCAAAATAAAGCAAAGGTGGTAATCATATTAAGATTTCCTAAGATTCCACGACGCGGTAAATCCCCTTCTGATCGATAATGCAAGAGGTTTAGGATTCAAATCATGCTATGTTCATGTTGAGATCAAACGGATCTTGGAACCTATGAGGTATAAAAGCACTGGACAAATAAAAAGATATCAGAAAGTAAAGAAAACACAAAATTTATCGAGGTTCGATAATTTGCTTCCATTCTCATGAGTCATACAGATTCATTATATTTTGTGAAGAAGTTTACAATGTTTTTCTTTATGAATAGTGACAGCACAGTAAAATCTCTAACCCTAAGAAAAACATATATTGTTGTATTTATCGAGTGCTGCTGCAATAACGAAAATGCCCCTTTAAAAGTGTGATTTTTGTTTTCGCCACAATCGAGCTGCCATAAGGGCCCGATCTTTGTTTTCGCCGTAGTCGTGCGTGCTGAAAGTTGTCTCCATTCCCTACAGTTACAACCTTCTCTTGAGGAATATACTCGAGTGATTTAAACACTTGTGATCATTTGTGATGAATAGCACAAGATAGTTTTAAAGGCAAACACCCCCAGATGTAATACAAAGTGGAAATGCAAGTGATTGAGGAAACTCCAAAGAAGATCAAAACCCAAATATATTTGCACGGTATGGACATTCATAGTCACAAAATTGCTCACAGACACGGCACAAGCAGCCTTGAGCTACTTTCAAAATACTAATGGTTTTTCTCCACAATAATTTTTATTTGATGGCAGAAGTACATTCAATAGTACAATCACTCAAAACAACCAGTGGTTAATTTCTTCATCTCTCCTAATATATAGTGAAATACAGGAATGGAGGTTGTCGAGCACCTCATGATTCAGTGAACATCCATTATCATAGCTGGATAGTTAATAGAAGTAACAACTCAGCCAAAGATGTGAAATATTTTCCTTTCCTTCTTTCTTGAGGGGTACAATACGAGAATAAGTTTCTCATAATTCATCCTGTAATAGAGATAGGGATGCACACTTTAGTATCAGAGGTTATAAAATGAAATGTGAATAGATGAAAATAGATGTTCCAAGAACTTACATGGTAATCGTCCATATAATCCCGGCGCTGCAAGAAAGCATTTTAAGTAAGAAATACCAAAAAGATATAGACATAGTAAGAATCAATTAGAGAATAATTCTTTTCATTCTGGGTTATGAGGATTCAAAGAGATTGAAAAGGTGCAAGGCTAAATCAAATAGAAGCAAAGATTAGAATGTTGAAACTTTTCTTCTAGTAATTGGCTGAATACATTTTGAGGTCCAGTTCTTAGAGTCAGGGTTTTTAATTTCCTTAAATAATAGATTTTTTCATGATTCGGTATACTTAAGTCCGGTACATCTGTTAAATGTTGTTTATTGCAATATGATGGCCAATTCACTCCAAAATAGTCAGTCACATAAACAGCAATGCATGCCGAAATTTTATCACCTTGAGAATCATTTTAGAGTGGATTGTGGCTAGTGTTTATCTTTGTTTATCAAAACAGTACTTATGATGTAGAACAATATGTACCCTTTTGTATCTGTCTCTGTACAGCTCCCTATCACGGTGGTGCCTATCATAGTCCCTCTCTCTCTTCCTTCTCTCACCTTCCTCCCTTGCGCGTCGAGCTTCCTGTTGAAGTAAATCACTAAGGTCAATACTAAAGATTACACGCCGATGGAAAACATGGAAATATGCTTTATAGTGGGAAAACTCCATTAGAGACCAGCTTTACTCTTAGTATTCTCACCTCTTCTTCTTTTGCACGTCTCACTTTCTCCGCTTCCTCAAAGGCCTCTTTCTCAGCCTGAATTTTGAAACAAAAACATTGATGAAAAAGTTGAAAGTATGATGAATATTTACAACAATAGTCAGAAATATGATCATTTTCCTACCTCCCTATTTTTTGACCAAATTTCTTCCACGACCTGTTTGCGTATGCCGGGTCATCACAAATCAGAAAATTATCAAAAACCGAACCAGCCTTCACCTGTACAAGCAGCATTTATTTAAATAATGTCACTCAGCCATTGCATAACATGTGTGATTTAAAATATAGTATCGATCTTGAGTTGAACTTTTTGCACAGATTGGTGCATCACCTGCCACACTTCAATTCCTATATATTTCAGAGGTTTCAAAACATAGAGATCTGGATCATCTTCAAATTCTGCATAGAGAGAGGAAAGGTAAGCCTACTAGGCTAATCACTGATTTGAAACAAGCAAGTGATTAAACTATTTAACCAAAAAAAAATCCACCAGGCTAATTAATTAAGTAGTGAGTCTTGAGAAATATTCCACTTGCCTGGGTTATCAATCCATGGGATTCTCCATTTTCCCTTGTAGTTAGGATTCTTAATTCTCTACAATTTCACAATGGTAAACAAAGTCAGCAGCACGAAGTCATAATCCTTCGGCCTGTATATAGAAGAAGATACACTGATACAGTCAACTCACCTTACGCTTCCATGGTCCCTTGTATGCCGGATTGGGTACCTTCGGTGGTCTCCATATGCCATCCTCATCCTCATCCCATGTATCAGGCTGATTAACACAACAGGAAGGCAATTTTAAAACAATTGTCGTTTTTTTCCTTTTTCTTTAGTTTGTTTGTAGAAAAACTACACCAGAATGCTAGCTTATTGCCTTGCAGATTGGTTTATAGTAATGGACGTTTTTACTTGCTCAAAAAAAAAAAAAAAGAAGTAATGGATGAAGCAACCCACATACCTTTTTAGCCTTTGGATCGGGAATTCAGCTGGAATTGAATCATATCCCTGCACGATATAAACAAAGAGGAAAATATTAAGACCATTTGAATAAAATGTTATCCGAGGGGAGAATATTTCATGTCATACCTCTGGCTTGACAGAGTCAGGATCATCAATATATTCCCTCTCATCCCAGTCCTTAGGCTGTCACAAAGTAGAGGTACATAATATCAGAAGAAAGGTTCGATCATAAGTGTGGAAAGCAACAGGTTTTTTGAGAACTGATCATCAACCTTCTTTGCATGGACATCTTTAATTTTTCGAGGTGGAAGGATATCCCAGTCAGTGTACATGCTTCCGGATTCTCTTTCGCGGTTATCGACCAGGACACTGTAAGAAGCGTCAGGCCTTAGAATAAATGTGTAGAAATGTGTCAGTTTGTCCGTTTCACATTGCAGTTCCTTCTTGATTGGATAGTTCTGTCCCTGGTAGGAAAGTATAACATGGAGTTTCTTCGTTTGTGTGCCGCATAGATCAGGCCCAAACATTAAGCTGCACAATCAATCATAAGCCAGTTGAGGACCATGTTTGGAAATTACAGGTAAATCTTTGTAAGGAATAGTGAATCAAACCTGTATGGAGTATCGCCACCGAACTTTTTCTGGTTGACATAACCAGAAAGGAGCTTTATGTACCCACCGCCACATTCGATTTCCTGCTCAAACTTTATGGAATACTGGACCACTAGTGTCCTGCCCTTGTTGCTAAATTCTGGAATTTTTGCAGATATGGCATAATGCTTGGCATCTGGATATGTCTGAATGCCTGAAATGAGTCCACGATATCAAATTTTACGATCGCCGTTTCTATTTAGACATCTAGTTGAAATATGAAAAATATTAGAAGACAGTGGAGTATGTTTCATGCCTTTATCATCTGAATCCCCAGAATATCTTCCTGCTGTATGCTTGAATGTACCGGCTTTTCCTTCGCTCTTTTTCCAGTCCGACTTCACCCAGCGGCTCTCCCAACCATCTTTCTCAAATAAGAAGCAGAAGAAAGATACTTAGAATGCAAGAAGGTACCAAATTATCAAACTGATTTGTAGGTTAAACACTCATCAGTAGTTTGCAGAGTATCAAATTTCAAACTTTGCTACTTTTCAACCAAACTATTAAATTGACTGCTAGTTCATACAATTCAAATTTACCCAACAAGTAACCATATAATTTAGAATCTCAAATTCTCTTTATATATATCATGGCATTGATAGTCTTTTAGCAACAATTTGACTGCAGTACTTGTGTAGTCTCAGATATTTTTTCGGAGGAATTGTGTAGGCTCAGACTTGTAACATAAAGTTTTGTCACTCAAATAAGTTTCAGATCTTCTCTCTTAGGTCCCTTTTTGTTGCAAGGAAAAAACTGAAGGGAAACCAATACAAATTGGGTACCCCAAATTTCCAATTTCATAATTTCAAGGGGCTTCACAGACTAGGCCAAATTTCAAATTATAGTGGATTAAAAAAATATCAGAAACATCCCCAGTCACCGCTCACATAAAAGAAAGATAAAGTTTCAATTTTCAGAGGATCAATAAGCAGACAGAAAGTAAGAAAGCAAGAATCAATCACAAACAATGGTCTCAAAAGCTCACTAGTAAATCAACTCAAATGACAGACATCATACCTTCAAATCTCTCCTCAAAGATGATCTCAGAAACACAGAGATGGGCACAAAGAGCAACAAGTAGCAGCTCTATGAGGAGGGCTCGACCCTCCATCTTGGATCTCAGTGACAATGAAGAATCAATCTGAAATATATCTTACTTTTAGAAGTGAACTTTTCCAAAACACCCCTTGTCTCAGACTTATACTGCAGCTGTGTCTCTTCCGTCTCATTGGTGCTGCCTGCCAAAGTTGACTGCTCACTGTATGCAAATGCTTGTCCTTCTCCTTTCTGTTATTGGCTTATTGCTCCACTCTGATGGATTAAAGGTGAAGGGGTATTTCTGCAGTTTGATTGAATATCAGGGGGTTGTTTTTTTGGTGTTTGTAAGGGGAGACTTGAGAGTCAACAGTCTACAAGTCTTTCTCCACTCTCTGGCATGATTGGGACAATTAATGACCCATCAAAGACTTTCAAAGTCTTTTGTTGTAGATAGAATTTTATGTCCAGAGACTCCAGTTGTTGTTGCTATCACTATTTTCAGGGGGGCAAAAAGAGAGAGAGAAAGAAATTGCTGAGTCAATGGCATTTGTCTTGGGGTGCAGAGAGAAATATATTTTGCAACAACTTGTTCTTGAATTAAATTTCAGTCCCCCCATTGGTCTATCCAATTTGTGCAAAAAAATTTAAGGAAAAAGAACTTCTGCATGAAATTTACATATGAGTATGAAACTGGATTTCAGAAATGTCCTGCAAATCTATTTACAGTAACTGGATTAAGCCTGTACCCAGTTTCTGGTATAAGAGAAAAAAAATATAATAACCCAAGATTTCTGGACAAAATATGAATTCACTCCCACTGGTGTCAAGTCTTGTGTAGTTAATAAAACCTGACAGGTTCTCCTCCACATTGCCACATTGATGGTATACTTGATGTCTTGAGAGTAATGTATTACTTTGTTTATTGTTGCAATGCTTGATGAAGATGACTTAATGCTCATTTTATATCTGAATTAGTGGAAATCAAGGTAAACCAAAACGTCATCGGCAAGTCAGGATGGAGACAGAACCAGATTTCGGACTATAATGCTGATTGCTGCATCAACCCCATGTTCTTGAGCCTTGCAAGATGGGTGACTATTTGAATAGCCGCGAAAAATTTTAATCCTTAGATTCCCATTCAGAGAACAAAAACATTGAAATTTGCTGTATTTTGCAAATGATTTCTCAGGAACTCGAGAACTTTGCAGCTAAACAAACATTGAAATTGGACTCTTGGCTGCCACAGCCACACAACCGATTTGCAACATATCTGCAATAATATGGAACAATTTCTTGTATATTTCATTTCATTTAAGCATTGCTAAGGGTAAGCAGAAAGCAAAACCACCAGTTGTGCTATAAAAGCAGAACTATCAGTTGTAGCAACAAAACCACAAGAGTTGCTTCTAACCAAATTTTTGCTATCACTGAAATACATGCAAATAAAGGAGTTGTATATGAATGTGCCAGAAACCTTGTCATTGTGATTAGAAATTTTGAATGCTTCTATCCCCCACAATTAGAAATTTTCTGTGAAAAGAACAATAATTTTCTCATACCCCACACCTCCTACAAATTGCAATTAACCACCACCCACGAAAAAAAATGCAATTATATACAAACACCCTGGAACAAATTATCCTTTTCTGACTTGTCCTCCAATGGCTGAACCTTCACCACCACCCAACGCCACAGCAGCGAACTCCACATGCGTCAGCAAATACTCGTAAATCTTTTTCCTTATCCTATCAACAGTCTCGGCCGAAACACAATCATCCAACTCCAAAACATCATCCAACCAGTCATTCACCTTCTTCAACTGAGATAGCATGCCGGCCACTGAATCCCGATCCCACGGCAGGCGTTCGCCCATGTCAGCATCGAGAAACCTCTCAACAAACCCCAAGAACCAAGCCTTTGTCTCCTCCTTCATGAGCTTTGCCAGCTCAGCACCATCCTCTGTTCCACCACCCCGGGTCCAGTCCTGTGGAGGCGATGACATTGCTGCCTGTGAACCCCGCAGCCTCCCTGGCTTCTTTACAGGCATTTTGGGCTTCATAGAGGGTGATGGTGATGGTGGTGATGTGGACTTTGCAGGAGAGTTAAGAAGCACAATAGTTTTATTTTGATTTTGGGGGTTTGATTTTGGGTGAGGGGTATAGAGGGTGAAGGGAGATAGATCGGTGGCGAGGGCAGCATTGACCCAAGAGGTGGCAAGCTGGCGCCGTTCAGCATTGACCTGGAGGTGTTTTTGGGAGTCAGTGTCCTGGTCAACGGCATTGGTATCAGTGGGTACCAGTTCAGGCGAGCCGACAGAGGTGGAGAAGGATTTGAGGAGGGAGTTGGAGACAAGAGAGGAGGTAGTTAGGGAGGCATGGAAGGAGAGGAATTGTTCGACAGTTGGCTGGGGGTCGTCTTCCTTGGCTGATGAACTTAACTCTGCATACATGCTGCAAAGATAAAATGGCAAACTTGTTAGTTGAGAAGATAACAACTGAATAATAGGGCATTTAGAGTTGGACCTAAAGACATTAAACTGTCAGCTGATTTAAAAAATATTTACTTATAATGCAAATTAACTAGCTGCTAAGAAAAAATTATTGTGCTGCTTCTATGTTCTGATAGTTCACTTTTTGACAATGTGAGCATTTCAAAAAGAACATGTCTCTGATCCTCTCTATCTTCAAGGTAATCTCAATTCGAAGCCGGTCGCCTCTGATCTGGGTGTGGACACACGAAAAAGCTGTAGCCTGCAGCCGCCATCCAAGGCAGCTCTAGCATCAGCTGACAAGGATAGTGATGATGATCATAAGAGCAGCAACTGTTGAAATATCAAAAGGAGCTGCTCTTGCAATATTTTCAGCAGAGAAATGAACTTCCAATTACCAACAGGCAACAGCTTTTCTTAGGTTTAGCAAGCACATGAGTTATGTCTTATTTTCATCAGCACATCAAACAGATGCAACAAAAGTGTGTTTGCCTGTGTGAGGGCGCGCATGCGAGTAGTCTAACTTGAGAGTAAAGGTTCCTTAGTTGGCGAAGAAATGGTAATGCTAGCGGTGTTTCCTTGAAGCACCATCTTTTGAGATGCTTAGTTTTTCAAAAGAAGTATAGAATCTGAATAGGATGTCTACAGATGTAATGAAAAAAACAGAACATTCAGTATACACGAAAAGAAGAAGATTTAGCAAGAAAGAGATGCCAAATTTTCTGGAATATTGAGTCTTAGGTGAAGCTCACAGAATCAGGGTTTTCCCATCAATGTTTCCTCCAATTCTCGTATTTGTTTTTCCTTTACTTGTTCACAGATACCCTTTTGACAATACAGACTGTTAAATCTAATCTAGTATTAAATGGCTGTTACTGTTATCGATACAGCAAGTTAGTTGTTAAATAGCAGGACAGGTGGAATTGACTTCCAATAGAGAAGGCAAGATTCATAAAGAACATGTAGAGTCAGGCTAACTATCTGCAACCTCTTTGAAAGATCCATGAATTATCAAACAATTAATACTGCTCGTCTTGCTTTTGCTTTGAAGTTTCAGTTACATAACTACAAATATATATTGCCTATATATACTGGCATTCATTTGCCTATAGTTAGGCACAGTTTCACACATTTTTTTTTCCTATTTCCCTTTTCATGTTGCATTTGCATACATTAATTTTTTCTTCTCTCTCTTTCCCTTTACATGTTGCATACATTAATTATTCTCTCTTTTCCCTTTCCTTTCCATTGCAGACATTAAATTCCTTCTCTTTGCTCACTTTGAATACAACAGTACCAGCCGCTGTCAAAAGACCCTTTATCGGTTGAAGGGCTTAGATTTACATATGCATGCTACATTTCAACATGTTACTTCACAATAACATTGAAATATATCTTCCTAATTGTAAATGAGTAAATTCCAACTGCCAAAGAATTTTAAGTTTTCATCTTCAAGCTCCTGTGGGTTGAACGATACCCTTAACCTCAATCCACGACTAGAACTGTTTCTTTTTGCAACACATCAGGATCAAGAATACTAGGATATTTTGTGGAGAAGGCAACTTGCAGGTTAAATTTCAAAAAAGTTTCAACTCTTGAACATAACTGGTTGTTTATCAAATTCAGCACTGTCTAAAAATATCAAGTTTGAAGCCAATTTTTAATGGTGCAACTTTCCCTCTATCAATAAATTAAAATGTCAACTTTCTCTCAGATGTTTTTGTTGGGAAAACGAAGAATTTAAACATGTAAGGCATGATCCGTTGATAGAATCAATCGGATAATAGTTGGAGTGTGTTCTCCTTCTATTGGGGATGAACGTAGTATATTTACATGTTTAATTCCGCTAGAGAATGAATGAGATATTCAAGTTTAAAGTTTACCTAATTCAAAAGCTAAAGGAAACTAAAGGTAACTAAAAGCATTTAATCCCACATTGGATATGGGATGGACAATTGAAGTGTATAAATAGAGGAAAATGGGAACAAATAGTGTGCTTTTTGGGTACTTAGAGTTTTCGAGCGCGAGTGAGGGAAACCATGCCCGCGCGCGCCACCGCCGCCGTCGCCACCCGCCCGGCCTGGCACTGGGGTCGGGGGCCGGTGTTCTTAGACGAATCTGCCCTCAACAGACTTCCAGGAGCGCTAGAAAGCGAAAGCATCTCCTCTTCCTCTTACAGAATTTAGAACTGAGAAAAGAATCGGTCTGAAAATTAAATTCAACAAATTCTTAAATAGAATTGTTGCCTGAATCTCTGTCTTAGGAAGACATTAATTCTTCTCTCCCTCCTTTTGAAATCCTGTGATTGTTTGTGCTATCCAAATACCGTGAAGGAGTGTTGTAGCTTGGGAGACCAGCATCCAGTAACCCATTAGCACCGAAGCGGGGGACGTAGTTGTCTTAAGGAGATTCGCTATATGCGTATCTCACTCCAATTATTGTATAAGTGAACTAACATTCTTTATAAATATTACTGTATATTGAGACTGACTAATACTAGTCTAATTGGTGTTTAACCAAAAAAGGTAATATCTAAATACCGTGAAGAAGTGTTGTAGCTTGGAGACCAGCATCCAGTAACCCATTAGCACCGAAGCGGGGGACGTAATTGTCTTAAGGAGATTCGCTACATGCGTATCTCACCCCAATTATTATATAAGTGAACTAACATTCTTTATAAATATTACTGTATATTGAGACTGACTAATACTAGTCTAATTGGTATTTAACCAAGAAAGGTAATTGAAAAGTGGTTCTGTAATTAAGGAACGTTCTAATGAACGAAAAACCTACCACCTGATATTCACCGACCTGACCAATTAGATCGGTGATATTGATTAGCTGTCAGATTGTCATCACAAGGATACCATGAAAATCCACTAAGCATACTCAACAACCACTTGCGAGAAATTGTCAACTATAACTTTCATGCAAGCGTAACAATAAGAAATTTTCGGAGTAAACAGCAACAATTGAATTCCATCCACCAAGAAACATTGCTTTTACAGCCACTAACTCTCTTGATTTAGGCAGAAAATGATAACTAAGGATCATAATTCCAAAACATTATGAACAGGTACTTTCGTAAGATTAAAAAGAAAAAGGATAAAAAAAAATAGTCTAAAAAGTGACTCCAATTACGTGAAGCATGGCACATATAACAAAAAGTGCAGATTGAATTAAGGTTGGATGTTTTTTTAAGGGTAAAAGAAATTCAGAGATGAGTTCCAGATACATGCTGCAGCAAAAAGAATTGATTATTGGAATATGGAACAAGGAAGATAGCTGATTAAATTACCATGCAGATACTATACACTAGTTAGTCAGAAAATGCTCATAATTGGGCATAGAGAAAAATTCTGCAGCCAACTAATAGAAATGTTTATAGTTTATACTTTATATGAATAACAAGGTAGATGTATGCTGTGTTTATGTGTTCTCATGAAAGAACATATGGTGCTATCCGATTTTATTCACTGTTTGTAGTTGAGGTGAACATATGGTATATGTTAAAATTCAAACCAAAAATACTTGCTGGAGCAGAGGTGGAAACAAAATTTGGATATTACCTTAAGCACTGGACCAAGCTCTCTGCAGCAGAAGCCTCCTGCACGGCCTCAATAGCAGCTTGTTGCGCAGAATCTCTATACTTCATAACTTCCTAAAAATAAAGAAGATAGGCATTAGGTTTAAAACCTGGTAAAGTAAAACATATTGGTCGCTAAAAGCCTAGGTTAAGATGTCAAAAGAAGTCCCTACAACCCTCACTAAAAGCATAAATTGAAAATATAGAAAAAGTAAATAAAATGAAGTAAATAGTGACTCGCAGACAAACAGAAGACATCATGCAACTGCCTTTGAAATTACCTTCCCAAGCTTTGCTAGGGGTGAAGGAAGTGATGCCCAGGATATGCTACCATCTGTCCATCGTCTGCTGGGAAGGAACTTCGTTAAGTTTCCAGGAGTTAGAGTGTTAGCAGCATCTGGTGCCTTCTTTGATATTTGTGAAGGAGATCGTTGTTTAGATGATTTATCAGGATCAATGGAGGTTGCATTTGCATTGCTTTTCTTTGGGGCGTCTGAACCTTGTTATCCTCTTTAGGCGTTGGCTTTTCATTTCTGGTAGGTTTTCTTCCAGGAGCCTGGAAATTAAAGGAAAGCGACACCAATATTAGTATTTAGCAGTGATGGGTGAATATTTAGGAACATCACATGTATGTGTAGAAATAACATTCAGCGTAGGCAGCAAAAATTCAAATAATCTTGCATCAAACAAAAATTATCATATTAAACCCACCCCCCCCCCCCCCCCCCCCCCCCGCCCGCGGGCGACAAGTGGGAAGGGAACTAATGGTAAATCTAACAAAACTAAAATAGTAAAACGTATATATCTCTTAAATAAGCTCACGAATTTGATGGCTTAACAGGTAATAAAACTATAATCAACATTCATCGACTTGGTCACGGGTTTATTCCCAAGTTCACTCCACGCTGACCCAAAATTCCAAATAAAAGAATCTATTGCATGACATGGTAATTCAAACTTTTATTTGATTCTTTGTAAACCTTTCGTTTTAATTTAGAAATACTTGAAATGTGCAAATGTTTAGGTAACAAAATTGATCCCATTGGCATAGGCCTTTTCACCCAAAAAAATAAAAATAAAAATTTAAATAAAATTGGAGTCTCCTTACAGCTCTCTACTGTATATGACTTTCAGCTAGTAAACTGATTGCATGAATCTCAATGACCAGACTATCTACGTAGCCACACCATATCCTCAGAAGATTGGAGAACCATTGAGAGTTTTGAGACAGTAGTAAACATTACCGAGAGTATAAAGATAAAGAGAATGCAATTAACTATGAATAAAACTTTAATCTAAGTCAACCATAGCTGGAATCTTCAAAAAGAAAAAGGGGGAAAGGGGGAAAAAGAAAGCTTACTGGTGTACTTCTGGCCTCAGGCTTGAGCACACCCTTGGTTGCCCTTGGTGTTGAACTATCCTTCCCTTTACCTCCATATTTCCCTCCCAGCTTTTCCTCAACCCTTTGACCCCTGACTCAATCCCTGGTAAAGAGTTGCCTACAGATGACTTCCTACCAGCTGTGGTTGCCTTCAAGACAGATGCTGCCCTTTCCAACAAATTAAGCTTTGTAGAAGCCAGCTTCTCTGCGCCTTTCACCTTCCCGTTTTGCTTCACTCCATTAGAGAACTTCTCAAACGATGCTGGTAGAGAATAACAACTCGTTGGCGAGGAAGGGATGTTACATCTTGAACTTACTGAATTTGACCTAGTTGGAGTTGCTTCCACTTGTTTTGGGAGCGAAGAGCTAGACCTGCTCAATGATGCTTTCTTCTTTGCCATGTCCTCAACATTTGCACCATCATTCAATTTCAGCGACCTGTTCTTCTCTTTCTTTAAAGACGGGGTGCCATTGTCCTTGGGTGCATTGGATAGTCGTGGCCTCTCTACATTCAGCAAACTCAATGACATGTTCTCCGTTTTCTCTAAAGGGCTGCCATTATCCTTGGAAGAATTGGAAACCGTAGAAACATTGGATGGTCGTGATTTCTCTGTATTAAGGAAATTCTGTGCTCGAGTGGCCACAATATCTTCTGGGCTTCCAACACATGGATGACGGCCGGGGACAGGCTTGACACCTAGAAGAAGTGGAACCGGGGAAGCCACCTCAAGGCGCTCGACATGGATGAATTGGCCTAACTGTATCTTGTCGCTAAGTATAAGGTCTTCATGCTCATTAGGTAGAGAGACATAGGTGGCATGAGAGGAGTCGGAGACCTTGAGATAGAAACCTTGATTGGAAAAGAGGTCAGTACCAGCAAGTGCAGGGACAATGCCGATGACTTGGAGGAGGGATGACCGGTGCTCTCCTGCGACCTTGACATCGGTGTTCATGTGTTGAAGGAGCTTGAGGAGGATTCCAGGGACCAATGTAGCCATTGCTTTTGAGATCTACAGTGCATTACACTGCAAAAGGTATTTGTAAAATTGAGTTCAAACCTCAAAAGTTTTCAGTATGTAATTTGGAAGATATTAGAATCTCAAGGAGTTGCCATTTCTGAGTTTAGGGATTGTTCAGAACTTATCAAGGACAGTGATATAGAACTCAGGTTTCAAATGAAATTCCATGTCTGAGGTTTGAGGCCAATTCAAAGCTAGAAAAACAAAGGGGAAAAAGAAGCTAAAATGAGAAATTTCTTTTTCCTTTTGGTACATCAATTTGGAGCTTTTAGCAAAAAAGTTCATAGAAGTCAGACCACTGTATCAGCTAACATTAAAAGACCCAACTTGGACTGAAGAACATGATTTAATAGCTAAAAATAAACGAGAAACTATATAAAAAAAAAATTAACAATGAACAAATCTGCTTTCATTGGATCAAATATATCCAAGTAAAATGACAAATCCCAAGAAACCCATGTGGAATGCTATTGGTATTTGGTTATAGAGTTTTGTGGGACATTAGATTAGATCCATTCTTGATCAAAGCAAAAAAAAGATTGACCTGCAAGCAAACTCAGCTACAGATATTGACTTCGAATAGGATCAAATCAATCACAAATTGAGCCTTGTGAGAAATTCATCAGCTAAACAAATCAAAAACTCCCCAGTTCTAGAAAATGCCCATTGATGCTGCAATAGCTATCAAACAAAAAAAAAATGCTCTTCACACTAAATAATGGAGTTTTCCAGTCACAATGGATTAAAGAGGGAATCAAACCCAAATCAGGAAAATCAACCCAACAGCTTCTAATATCAAAATGCTAACAAAAACACAAAGAAAAGAGTAAAAATCGAACCTTTGGACATGAGAAAATGAAAGAGACCCTTGCAACAACCGAGCCCAGAAACTCTCTCTCCCCTCTCTCTCTCTCTCGTGAATCTCTTTTTGATGGGTTGTGTGATTCTTACTACTTTTTTCTCTCTTTTTTTCTCTCCTCTTTTTGATGGGATGGGAAGAACTCTATTACAGAGGAGCTGACACACGCAAAGGATTCAATCTGACATGAAAAGAAAAAATGAGGAGCGAACCGAATCAAATGAGAGTCACCAGAACAAATGCGGGCGCTTGCAGCCATTCTCACCTTTTCCGACTAGGTTTATGAAATGGTGTTTTCAGACAAAGTCGGCACGTTGAGCAACTCCTGTTCCATTGAACCCGGAAATGAACCCCCTCACTGTGGTGTGGGACCCATACAAGGTGATGGGTTGGTGGGTGAGTGGTTGCCTTTCGTCATCCTAATTTACATCAATAATAGCCAATGGGTTGGCACATGAATAGTTCCTTCCCTTGGTGGTTGCCCATAACTTGTTGATTATGGATTTATGGGAGTTATTATGTTACATCCTAATATGCTTGCCTTGCCTCTTATAATTACAATCATTCACATGGATTGGTTGTAAAACAGCTGGGGTCTAAATGTAATGAAACAACAATTATCATGATTATTATTAGAAACTTAACCCACAAAAGTATTCACCATTTTTTGGCTTACCGTGACAGAGTTATCGTTGCATCTCGAGGGCATTGTATGTTTTTTTCCCCTAGAAAATTACTACTCATAAGAGTTTGAACTGGTGATCACTGTGAAGTAAATTCAGAATCTGACCAGCGGTCGCATTAACTTAGATTAAATTAGATTGCATATTTTATAAAACTGAAGATAATTTTCTCATCAAAAGAGAAGAAAACAATAGCATGAGATAATAAAGATATTATTTATTACCAAACACACGGAATATGTCTATATAACAATGTGATCTTTATAGAAACAAATCTTTAAAAGTTTCTACATATTAATATTAAAGGTAAATTTCACAGAGATATCATGAAGTATATGAGTAGTTTCACAAAATTACCTAAACTTTTAAATGATTCAACTACGTCCAAATTGTAAGGGAGTGATGGACACATGATCAATATTGGACTTTTTGCCCTGCGGGTCATTTTATGCATATTTCACAGTCTCTAACTAATTATTTGCCTAATTCCTTACCATTTCAAGTCCGTGAGGTTTCTAAACTCCTAACTCACTGCACCCCGATGTTTCATTGCACCTTGATTTGAGAATCGAGTTCGAAACCTTTTGAGTTGTTAGTATTTTGAGGGTATTTCAAATTAAGCATAGTTCTTTTAGTCCCACATTAGATAGGAAAAGAACTCTTTAGTGGTTATATAGGTAATCTCTTTCATGATGGGTTGTGTGGGATAGAAATCAAGGGGTGCTCGCGCGAACACAAGCCCATTAAAGCCCAGTTAAAGAAATTGGGTTAGCGGATCCATAAAACCTTAATGCGCATGTGCGCCCGCATCGCACGCGCAGAAGAGGTGCAAATCCGGGTTTCAAATCCTCGCGGGTGTTGTTGATATACTCTCTTAAGAAGAATTCCTTCCTTCTTGAAAGTTTAATTTAATTAAATTAGCAATATTTCATACATTATTTTACAACAGCGTTATTTTTTTCTCTCCGTTCTCTCTTCTCAAAGTAATTGAGGTTCTTTTTGTTGGAAATAATAATTTAAATCTAAAATAGGAAAGTCAAAATTTGAGCTGGTTTAGGGATTTTGGAGTTTCTAAATTTTAGTCTTAGATTCATAATTATATTAGGACTAGTTTAAGAGTTTTTTATTCACTTTTAATAAAGTAAAAAGTAAATATGAGTTTAATTTTGAGCTTAATTTGTTATACATTTGTCTGTAAATAAAGAGACATAGTTAATATTTTGTAAGAAGAAACTTGAAAGATACAAAAAAGATAAAATTTATAATTGAGAAAATTTTGAATAAAAATACTTTGTTTTGGGTCCTTTTTCAAGTAAATTTTGTGTTCTTCCTTAAAATCAACAATGGTTTCAGAGTTTGGTTCATGGTCGCTGCATGAAAAGAAGAAGGTGACAAAAAAGAAGAAGATAGCAATAGAAAGTTTTGGCAATAGAAATTCTACTCAATTGATTCGATTCAAAGGGAAAAATAATCAATCTTGGAGCATCAAAATGAACATTTTTCCTCTCACAAGATCTATGAGATTTTACAGAGAACAAGATATGACGAATATGATGCTCAAGATTCAAACGCCACTCAAGCACAAAGATGAAAGTAAAAGATAGTCAAAAGAAAGACATGAAGACACTAATTTACATCTAACAAGTATTAGACAAGACTTTTTTCAAGAATTATGGAAGTAAGGAAGGCAAAAAAAGTACTGCGGGATGAAATTTAGGGGTTAGTTAAGGTAAGTACTTTGAAACTCCAAAATCTTCGACACGATTTTGAGAATTTATCGATGAACATTTTTGACTCTATTAAGAAATTTTACTCAATGATTACAATAATAGTTAATCAAACAAGAACACTTTGTGAAGATGTAAAAGAACAAAATTACTTGAAAATGTTATAAGAAGTCTAGTTCCAAAATTTAATTTTATTGTCGGGATAATTGAAGATGCTAAAAATTCAACTAACCTGACAGTTAATCAGTCAATAGATTGTTAATTAATACGTAAAGAGAGAATAAATAGATCTAATGTAAATTTAGCGGAGCAAATTCTTCAGTCAAATGTAAACTTAAAAAGTGGATCAAATAGCAATTTGGAAATAGATCTTTCAAAAAAGAATAAAAAATGTCAAACTTTCAAGAAAAAAACAAGAAGGAGAAGTCATGAATGTTTTTACTGCAAGAAATTGGTCATATTGAAAAATATTATTGGCAAAAAAACAACAGCGCTGCACAGACAAGTAGAAAAAAATGTTGATACAAAAACAATGATTAAGTAAGCTTTCCAACAAATAATTTGAAAGAAGAAAAAAATTTTGGTGAGGCTTTACTTCTTTTCACTTATATGGAGAACAAGAAAAGTTTATGGTATCTAAATAGTGGATATAAAAAAGGTGACAAAAAGTAAGTTCTTAGAATTAGAAAAAAACTGACTAGTCTTAAGTATGGATGGGAGACATTAAATAAGTTCAAGTATTTGAAAAAAAAAAAAGTTATCATTGAAACAAAAAAGAGAAAATGGTACATTAAAGATGTGTGTAATGCAACAGAAAACTTATCAGCTCGGGCTAATTGATAGAAAGAAAATTTTACACCATATTTGACAATGACAAGTGCATGATTTATAACAAGAGAAACAAGGAGTTGGTAATTTCAACGACAGTGACACACAACATGATGTTTTGGATTATATTTTCTAAACCCTGTACGAATATTTTCAACATCCAATCATGTAATTTTACCTGTTTTCTGTAAAGTCTCTTTATTTTGAAATAACAAGTTTGATGGAGGAAGTCTACAAAGTAAAAAAGAAGAAGGCAATCAAGAAGAACCAATTTTGAAATTTGATTAATTCTTTAAAAAAAAGAAGCTACTGATTCGAAGAGCAATTACAAAAGAAAAGTCATTGCAAGTAGATTCTATCACCGCATGAAGCTCAAAAGAAACTTAAAAGAAAGTTGAAGTAAAGATTTGGCCACAAATAAGGAGAAGATAAAATTCTTATAAATAAATGCCCAGTTCAAGAAGCGACAACAAAAAGGATTATCAACACAAAAAATAAGAGTTCAACTGCTACGTAAAATCAAAAACATCAAATATGCATGAAGGATTTGAGTCAGGGGCGATGTTGGAAATCATAATTCAAATCCTCATGAAAATTTAAAAAAGTCTAAGTTTGAGTTAGTTTAGGATTGTTGGGGTTTTTTAATATTTAATCTTAGAGTCATAATTGTATTTAGGGTAGGAGTTTCTTATATATATATTTAATAATAAACTAAGTAGTAGATTATGAATAGGAGCTTGATTTTGAGTTAGATTTGTTTTGCTTTTGCCTATAAAAGAAGAGGCATATACAGTCAATAGATTTTATAGTTGAGAAAATTTTAAATAAAGATATTTTATTTTTGGTCCTTCTTCCTCCTCAAATAAAAATTTGCGTTCTTTTTCTTTAAAATCAACATTTTTTACTGAGAAAAGAAGAGGAATAAAGTTAAAATGGGTAATGGGGAACCGAGACCCATTGGTGGAGTATTTGGGTATTTTTCGTAACTATCCTCAGGCCTGTCAGCCAGGGTTAGACTCTGGGTAGTTAGTTAGTTGAACTATTTGAAAGTTTAGGTATTTTTTTGTAAAATTACCACATTGTATTATTGTGAAATTTACCCTATTAATAATGCCACCCGTAAAATGAGGAGGGATTCCATTGCAAAACTTTCGCGTGGGCTGACTCTGGAGAAACATGAATCTCATTCACTAAAACCTCAAAACTTTAAACTGATCATTACGCAAGCAAGGCATGATATTCACGTATGAAAACGAAACATTTCTAATTCCTTATTGACCTTCTTTTTCTTCTTTTAAATACGCCCTCAAAATTGCTTTTAAGTCTTGGTCTAAAGAAAGGCATGTTTCTAATCTTTCAAGACTTTTTTTATTTTTTATTTTTGCCCTGTTTCCAAATCTTCCCAATAGAATCAACCTAGCTCTAACTTTAGAAAGAACAAAGTCTTGATTTCATACACCTCTTCAACTCTCAACTCCAGGAGCAAAAGAAAGCAGGCCTTTCAAGTTGAGCTGCCATCAGAGAATGACACCAAACTGAGCTGCACTGCGGGGTTGTTTGGTTGCAAGGAAGCGGGCGGAAGTAAGGAAATAGGTGCTCATTTCTCTATCTATCCAAACACCAGAAAAAGAAAATAAGAAAACCCCTTTTCCTTTTCTCTTTTCTCTTTTACATAATCATTTTCTCACTTCCAGAGTGCTACAGTTAATTTTGTGGTCATGTAAATCTCATTTGTAATAAGTTGTAGCACAAAACAGTTAATTTTTTGATCATGTAAATATCACTTGCATTCTAATTACAGTACATTTTTTATTTTTCTTAATTAATTTTATTTTAATATTATCTTTCGGTTAACTTTATAGTCAACTTTTTCACTTTCACTTTCACAGTACCATCCAAACGCCAGAAAAAATAAAACATTTTTCAAATCACACTTCCCAACAACATCCAAACACCAGAAAACTTACTAACTAATTCTCAAGTTTTAAAGAAAATTATTAACACTTCCTCAATTCCTCAATTCCTCACTTCTACCCAAATAGACCCTGCATGAAACGTGCACACGACTTGGTCTTCAAAACAATTGTAAAAAAATATGCATATATAACTCCTAATTAGAAAATAGGGAGAAAAAATAATCGTGAGAAAATTCAATTATTTTGGGGACAAGACATGGAGGCCATCTGAGTTTGCATTATTGCACGTGGAAGGCTGCATGGGGTGTCGGCAAACGTCAGGGGCTTCCAAAACTCCGGCGAGGGGGTGAACTTACCGCATTTGAGCTCGCCGACGGAGGAGAATAATGGGGGTTGGTTCGTTCTTGGTTCTTGCCATTGTCGGTGACGGGATCCCATCGAACCGAACTAATAATATAATAAATATAAAAAAGGGCAGCTGGAACTCGGGGAACTCGGGTTTGGACGGTCACGGAACCCATACGAAAACGTGCTCAGTTTGTTAATAAAGGAAAAGCGTAACCGTCCAATTAATGAGTAGAAAATTAATTCTTTTCCATTTTTGTTTAAGGGTGTTGGTGTTCGGCTCGTGGAAAGCAGATACAAGAAAATATGATGGAGCTCGTGGATTTTAGTTTCTGACGTTTTCTGTTCAAAATTTCGAAGACGCTTTTCATATAATTTGTTGAGTTGAAGGCGAGGCTCATCTATCAGTTTTTAGGACAAACAAATACTCGATGGGACCCACATTATGGGGGACCACAATTTTCATCACTTTCGGGCAAACTTTTGCAATTTAATGCTTTTCCTGTCCAATTTATTTCAGAAAAAATATTAATAGACCTTTTCTTTTTCTTTTTGAACAAAAGCATTTAAGTAGACCATTCCATTAGACTAGAAAGTGAGACTCTCCTTCATTGTCCACAATGTCTCATGGCTTTTATAGTGCGTCGAGTGAAGTTTGAATAGCGTGGCTCCTTTTCCCGCCATTAACATCTCGCATGTTTTCCACAGCCAACGCTATGTGACTACTTTGTAAATTTATAGGCTTACACTAATTAGATCGAGGAGTTATTTGAACACCTAAAGTTAGAATAATACGGAGCACAATTGCAGGGAACAATAGTTGAGCCGATTGGTCTGCTACAGTTCGATCAACATGCAATTTCAAGTGTTGTAGTTAAGAGCTCAAAAAAGGATTTGTCACATGAGTTACAGTCAAGTTGATTGCTTGTCAACTCTAACAGAGTGTTAGTTTATATTTTTCAGAAAGTCTGATAAATGTTAGATTTTTTGAATTAAAATAAAAGGAAAAGATTTCATTTCAAATTTTTGTTTTATCAAGGGCGTGTTTGTTTCGCCGCAAAACGCAAGTCGTAAAACTTCTTTTCCATTTTCCGTTGTTTGTTTCGCTGAAAAACAACTTGCAAAATGCAACTCTTCTTTTCTCACTTGCAATTACTACAGTTAAATTTGTGGTTATGTAAATCTCACTTTTACACTGATATTTTCCCACTTGCAGTTGCTACAGTTAATTTTGTGATCATGTAACTCTCACTTGTAGTACACTTATAGTTCAAAACAGTTACTTAATAATCAATAATATGTAATATTTTAAATAGTGTTCAATTTCTTATTTAATTATTTAATTATTTAATTTTTAATCTTTAATTTTTTTATTGTTTTTAATATTGTTTTAATATTTAATATTTATTATTTTAATTTAATACTTATTCAATTTTTATTATTTTATTTAGATTTAATATTTTATTAATATAACAATATTATACTTTAGTATATATTTAATTATTTATTTTTTAATACAAAAAATTACTTTATTAATATCACAATATATTTTATTATTATATTAATATTTTATTATGTTAATATTGTAATAATAATTCAGTATAATTATACTATAATGATAATTTATTACTAAATTATAATTATATTTTACTTTGTTAATTTTATATTTCTATAATATTACAATAATATTATAATAAAATTTATATTATAATAATTTTCAAGTATTTTTAATATTGTAATATTATAAATATATTTATTATTTTTGTAAGATTTTTTAATATTTATATTTTATTAGTATTCTTAAAATTTTATTAATGTTCTTTAGATTTTCATAAAATTTATATTATTTATTTAGTTAATATTTTACTATTTATACTAATATTTTATTAATATTATTGTTATAAATAAAATATTAAGATTATTAATTTTTTATCTCAAATTTATTAATACAATTTAATTTGCAATAGTAAATTTAATTTAATAGTATTTATAATATTTAAATCACTGCTACATTTAATTTTGTGGTCAACTTTTTCACTTACACTTTTACATTACCAACCAAACACCGTAAAACGCAATATACTTTACCATTTATACTTTCACTTTATCAACCAAACACCGTAAAACACAATATACTTTTCCATTTACACTCACTTTATTAAGCAAACACCGTAAAACACAATATATTTTCTCTGTTACAGTTCACTTTTTCCATTCTCATTTTACGACTTGCGACTTGCGACGTTTTGCAACGAAACAAACAGGCCCCAAGTCAGCTTTGACCAAGTCTCAGAATCTAAATCAGTTGAGAAAATATCTCAACTGTTTGGATTTTCTGTTGAAGTTAGTTATAACAATTTGGGTTCTAAGCTTATAAATAGATCCCTCGCTCCAATAGCAAGACACACAACTCATTTCTCTTTTTTCTTAAAAGAAAACCTGAAGACTACTCTTCGTGATAATGACTTCAGTGTAAAAAGAATTTTATCTTCATTTTTCTGAGCAACTTCTTCATTTGAGCAGAGGCTCTGTCCACCGTCCTGAGCTGAGTGATGGTGAATCCGGGGATCCTTTACCGCTAAGCGACAAAGTCGATTCAACGTCTGGATAAGGAGACAGGCTTTTGATCCTTTAGTGTAGCGACATCGCGACTGCATTCCTTAGACCAGATTCTTTTGTTTTATTTTAATTATAATTGTTATTACATGTTAGAATAATTGTTATTTTATCTTAATTTAATTTATAAAGATATTGCATGTTTTAAAAAATAGTATAAAATTCTCAACAATAAATAGTACCACTTTAGAAAAAAAATATCTTTTTTTACACAATATCATCTCTATTATGTCTTAGTTGAAGTTGCAGCTATAAAATTACCAGACTAAAAAATGCATATGTGATGTAACTTAAGAATAGAAATAGTAGTTAGAACTACAGCATGGCTTCAGCTACATCAAATCAAATAATTTGTAATTTGTAGGTTTTCACCATGTGTTGCCATAATGCAGGAAACAAATGTATCATCTATATTTGAATTAAATCTTAACCTTGTATGAGATTGTCAAATTCTGAATATAATTGATTTAAGGTATGGTGATTGATGGACGTGATTGGAGGATATTAAGTTCTTATCAAGGAACGTGACATACATGTCCTGAAAATGCGCCAAAATTACTCTTTTTGGCCCCCCCAACTCAGAGAATTAAGAAGAAAGAAATAAAATAAGATTATTTATAAGAATATAATATAGTTTGTTGTGCGAATATTTGTGCTTGTATTCGCTTGGCGTTGTGCGCGTGAGGGATTCGCATTGGGGTCTGAAGAATTCTTGATGTTGACGACTTATAATAATAGAGCTTGGTTGCTGTGGATGGCCGAATCTTTCCTCAAGTCGACCAATCAACTAATGAATCGTCCAAGCACTACCTCGCAGTTATTTTTTCTCTCTTGTGGTTCTGATTTGATTCCGAGTTTGCTTGCGAGAGGTTGCGATAACTCTCATCGATTGTTGAGTTAATTAGCTAAAAAAAAAACTAATGAATCATCCATCGCAGTTAATTCTTCCGGTTGGCTTGGATCAATTAGAGCATAACTTCTGTACGAGTCACCGGTTCAAATCCTGCAATGTTGACATATATTCTTCCCTCGACATGGCCCCGGTTAGATTTCGAATTTGCTCCAGGAGATCGCCAGTGAATTCCATCGACGGTTGAGTTAACTAGGAAAAAAAACTAATGAATCATCTCGGTGTTGTTTGGAGACGAGAGTTTGCAAGAGTTGGGAACAAAATTGGGATTCTAACTCTTGCAAATTTTTTCAAGTGCTCAAAATTTAGAAGAGTTAAAAGGTAATAGTGAGGCCTAGCCAAGGGTATTTTTGAGATTTTTAAAAATATATATATGCACTTTGCCCCTGCTTTTGGAGTGCGGTTTTTTAAACCCAAAAAAATGATAAATAGACTAATTAGTTAGTAGACCCAATAAATTACTAAGTAAACCCCCTCCTCCAAATTACCCTTAAAATTCTTATATTCTATATACTCAATTTAAATGTAAACATTCAGTTATACCTCAAATTTGAAATTAAATCCCCTAAACCATTCGGACAAAATCCTCTCAGCCCATTCTAACTCTTGCAAATTTTTTCAAGTGCTCAAAATTTAGAAGAGTTAAAAGGTAATTGTGGAGCCTAGCCAAGGGTATTTTTGAGATTTTTAAAAATATATATATGCACTTTGCCCCTGCTTTTGGAGTGCGGTTTTTTAAACCCAAAAAAATGATAAATAGACTAATTAGTTAGTAGACCCAGTAAATTACTAAGTAAACCCCCTCCTCCAAATTACCCTTAAAATTCTTATATTCTATATACTCAATTTAAATGTAAACATTCAGTTATACCTCAAATTTGAAATTAAATCCCCCTAAACCATTCAGACAAAATCCTCTCAGCCTATTAAATCCCTTGGCCACTACAAGTGTATCTTAAAAGAAAGTCTAGTTCAATGTAATTCCAGCTGTTTGGATTTGGTTAGTTCAAAATTTCTTTTTTCTTTCTCCACCTTTTTGTCTTTTTCTTTTTATCAAACATGTTTAGTATGACATCTTAAAAAACTAAAATGAAAAAAATAATATTTATGCCATTGACAGAGATTTTAGGAAACAAAAAGTAAAGAGAAAATTATGTTTGAAATCTAAAACGAGATTCTATAGGACATGCTAGAAATATATTTCAAGTACACATGAAATTATATATATAGTTTAGAATTCTTCTTTCCTAGAAAAATGTTGAGAATTCTTCAAAATCATCCAAATCCTATCCAGTGATTTTTATTGAACCAAATTAATCTATCTTGCTCTTCACGATCAACAACCAAAATTGAACCAAAATTTAAGGAGAGATAGTCAAAAATTTATAGAGTTTATGGGTTGAGTAGTAGAGAGATGTTTGAGGCTGAAAAAGAACTAAGATTATAGGTGTTGGATGTACTTACTAATTATATGGATATACTAACTAAATATTGTGGTAAAATTATAATATTTGAAAAGTTAATTATATATTTTAGACTTTTCATTTGAGACTAAAACTGACAAATAAAATCTTACTTTATTTTTTGAGGCTATTTTTCACTTCTTTGAGTTTAAATAACCACACTCCTGCTTTTGGGGGGCAAGTGCTTAACTCTTACACCAATGCAAAATTGGTGTAGGAGTTAACTCATCCTTTCTCTAACTCTTTCTAATTCTTCTCTCTAAGGCTTTGTTTGATAACCAAAGTTAATCTAAGAATTGAGCTAATTCTTATTAACTCTTGTCAAACAACCATAAATTGACAAGAGTTAGCAAGTCATGATGAAGATGGATTTAGCCGAGAATCACCCTCAAAACCACCTCGCAATCCACCAAATTCTCCAAAGCCAAGAATTGCTAATTCCACCAAAAGACGTGGAATTAGCATGTATCTTTATATGTCAACCCTTAAATCTAGCTAAATCCAATTCCAACCAAACCAAAAAAAAAGAGTTAATTCCTAACTCCTATTTATCTCACCTTTTTCAAAGCACTAAATCTAACACCTAACTCCATTTGTCAAACACAGCTTTACCACTAACGCCGACACCCCAACTCTAGTTACCAAAAAAGGACCTCCTGTTTGCACTTTGGACTAAGTTATGGTTTCTTTGTGCACAAGTGCCCAGTGAAACTTGGAACTTTGTGAAGCCTAGTGATGTTCCATTGTCACTGAATTCAAGATGTTGGTGCAATATAATTTTCACAGGAATAAAATGTATACCCGTAGGGATAAATTCTAAAGGGGTTTATTTACAGTTCAGTTTCTAACAAAAATTAAGAGAGAGTAAAAAACGGCAAGGCAAAGATACAAATTTTATGTAAAATCCAATTTAGAAAAACCACGAAGAGGAGGAAGAGAATTCACTATTTTTAGGAGGGTACGGTGAACTCGACAGAACTAAAACTCCGATCTAATATCTGAATACAATGGAATAATAGTTTGGGGAGCTCTCTTCTCTTGGAAGTGAAGTCTTAATTTTTTTGGTCCTTTTTTTCTTTTTTTTTCTTTTTCATTGGTCTTTCCATCTTCCAATGTATATATACTCGTGGAGACTTAATTAGCAGTGTGGGTTATGCGGATTTCAATAACTGCATGATTTGTACGTTGTGATTCTTTTGCAATGGCTTGGATTCTGCCCTTGATGATGGGAGTGATTTATGTTACTTTCTATAATAGTCCACGTTGGATTAAGGGTCGTTGCATCATTTGAAATGTGAAATGATCTGGTGGCGTAACAGACTCCATAAATACAAGCAGATATCAATGGAGTCGATTGCAACTATCACCTTGGTCAGAATGAAAGAACTGGTCTCAGGCAGTTATGTTCTCAGAAGGAGGAGCGTCCTTATAGCAGTGGTTCCATTGGGAGGAGGAGCGGTCTCGGGAACAGTCGGATGATACTTTGCAGAGAGGTGTTTGGTCGACTTATCTTGTCGTCCGCCTTCGAGAGGTCCTAATGAGGATGGGTACGTGTCTTAATCTTGGTATAGGTCAGAAATTAACCACTACAATACCATAAAAATAAATTTTATACTATTTTGGGGTTTTGTAAGATTTCATTTTGACGGTGTTATTGATCACTGAGATTGAGATTGGAACTGAACTTCCAAGAACCCGCTATACACTCACAAATTTATCTCAAGAAAAAAAAATAGCACCGAAATTTGTCCTGAATGTATATGTACACACACACACACCCATTTAGAGACTTGCGTCATTCCTAAAGGATTAGAGGCCAAATTCTTTCCACTCAAATGCAGCCCTATGACATTCGAATGAAAAATGTAACGGTCCCAAATTCTAATAATCTCAATTAATATAAACATCTATATTGATCAACAGATTATCATTATCATCTCCAATATTCCTGAAAATTTCGGCAACACTTCCTTTGTAAATACTGATCTGTCCGAATATACAGTTCAAGTTACAATAATTTTGGCCAATCATCAGCCTAATTAATCTCAATAAACATATAAACCAAACTCAACAATCACCCATGGAATCATAATAATATTTCGGCTCACAACGGCTTACTTATTCTTCAAATAACAATTTCGGCTTGACTTCACCTACTTATAAGGAAACAAAAGAATATACGCTCGAGAGTACTCCTCTCAGCATCTACAACATAACACAAAACAACTATAACTCTAATTCACCACCATACTCACAGTCTAAGTTACCCTCATACATATCCATCTCATAGGGCTAACACAAGCAACTAGTATACATTGAGTAGGATCATGAGCATAAATAAGAACTAAAATTACATCATTAATGCAATCATTATAAGTAAGATTTTTTAGCAAAACGCTCAAAATATGACTTTGCTCCTCCGCCAAGCTGCAACATGAAACATGAAACTATGGGGTAATGAGCTCGACAGCTCAGTGAGGAGAGTCAAAGAATTTCAAGAAAATAGTGAATATAATCAATAAGAAGCATGGTTATCCAAGAAATGAAGGTATATCGGGAAGAATATGGAAAATAGAAAATAGACGACGTCTCATGATTTAGTACTCAAGGCAATGATCTCCAAATTCTTCGGGGACGATCAGAGTCTCATTGTAACCCCCTGATCCCTTATGTACGTATCACAGTATCAGTACTCGATACGACGTATAAAATGAATTTGACCTTTTTGGTAATCAGATTGAGTCAATTTTAGTTTCAGATATTATTTTACAATATTTTAGATTTTTTAGAATTTTCTGAAATTTTTCTGGATTATTTTGAAAAATCTCCGTAGTCGGTGTCGACCGATACCGATAATCGACTCTATGATTTTTAATTCTCAAATGGAGATACATTTTGAGAATCTACTTTCATATTGTGTCTTAGAATCATATTAGTTACGTTCTAGTATTTTTGAAATTTTTTTGAATTTATCAAAAATCCGGCCAAACCGGTTTCGCCTCCATCGAAACCTTACAGGATTTTTAATTTGCAAACCAGATAGAATTTCTTCAAACCATTTTCATATCATGTCTCAGGATAATATTCTCTATTTTATGTAATTTTTGGGACCCGTTCAGAACTAGTCCAATATTGGCCCAATAAAATAATAATAAAATATTATTTTTATAATCTTTCTTTTCTTCTCCTTTCTCCACCGCCTTCTTTCCACCACCAAACCCACCGCCTCAATCTTCTCTCTCCCCTTAAAAATCTGTCCCACTCTCTCTATCTCTCAATTCCCTCCCTCTCTCTCCCTATTTCTTTTTCTCTCTCTATTCCTTTCTTTCCTCTCTCACACTGTCTCTCTCTCTCTCCCACACACACTCTCTCTCTGTTTTTGTCTGCCCTGTCAGCAGACCGTCGGCGGCCTTGCCGCCAGCGAGCTAGTGCTCCCCGGTGGTCGGCGTGCCACCGGGCACTATACCCTCCCTTTCTTCTTCTTTTCCTTCTACTTCACTTCTTCTTCTTCTTCTTTTCCTTCTTCTTCTTTTCCTTCTACTTCACTTCTTCTTCTTCTTCTTTCCCTGCTCTTCTTCTTCTTTTCTTTCTTTTCTTTTCCAGTGCTTCTTCTTCTCCCTCACTCTCTCTCGCTCTCTTCCTCTCTTTGCGCGGGCCCAGGCCTCCCCGGCGGCCTAGTGCCGCCGCCGGCCGCCGTGGCAGCGCGGCTGCGCGGCCAGGCATAGGGCAGCAACGCGCTGCCCTGTTCTTTCTCTCTCTCTCTCTCTCTCTCTTATTGGGTATAAACCCAATTATCCAATAGTCTAAACCCGTTAGCCCTGTTATCGTGTTACATGTATCATGTACTGTTCTTGTTCCTGATACTCTGTGTACATTAAATGTATGAACTATAAGATGGGATTGGGGAGGGGGAGACTTGATGGTTGACTAGATCTTGTCGGGTGGATGTCTGGATCCATTGTTTGTCCCACTGCAGGGGACAGGGTAGTGCTGGTTACCGTCTGTTATAACTCATGAGCTCCCGTTTCCCGTTATTGTTTTAGCTCATTGAGTTCCTGTTACATGTTACAGCCTTAACGGGCTGGCCCTGGTCTCAGCAGCCAGGGGTCTGTTTAAGGCCGTGATCCCAGGTATGCACGGGGTACACCCACCTGACTAGATCTCCTTGACTATTGGGTTTCCAATTAACATATAAAACAGTATAAACAATAGTGACGTCGGGAACACTTGTTATTTGGTCACTCTTTCATTTGGATAATGGTACCCGTAGGCCATGTCTGGATGGGTTCGACTAGAGTGCGGGCTCCAGTATGAACTGCCAGTGGTATGGGACACTAGAAGAGATTGATTAAAATATCAGGTGGTACTGATTGTTATTATTGTACAAATAACATGATTTGCCCAATACATGTATCATATTGTTTAGTTGTACTTGTTACTAGTTCTGATCAATTATCCCTTATCATGTTACCTGTATACTTTGTTACACTTCTTGATACATGTTACACTTTCTGTACGCTACTCATGTACATCTATATTCTGCATTGTATATACTCTACTTTATGTATACCTTAGAAACATCATTACTGTATATGCACAACCCAGTAGTATGGTTCTGTTGTATGCTGCACATCTGCATGTTCATTTTTATCACATCACCACTAGACAACATTATTTATTATATAAAATTGGATACGACTATAGACATGACCCGATGATAACATGCTAGGTAGTGATGGTATTAAAATATGACATGTTTATATATTTCTACTGCTTATTATATGCCTACTATATGGTATCACTGGTACAGAATCATGTATTATATATTATTATCGTGTTTGTATTACTATCGTATATATTACTGTAACGCCCCGATCCCAAAGATACGGGAACGTCACTGCAACGCATATACATAGGTCAGATGGTGCCCCACGTATATACGCTAAGCATAAGTACAACAAGTATCAGAGTACAACACACAGCGTGGTATATTCACATGCCAACTTACAAAAGATAAATACAAAGTTATACAAGTTATGATAAGCAATATCACTTTACAAGTGTCCTTTATCACAACCCAAGTCCAAAATGAATCCTATATAACCAAAAATACAAAAATGCTCACGAAATGGATGGAGATCCCGTGAACCAAAAGGAAGAGTCTGGCACGAGGACCGGAGCTAATCTGCCTGCTCACTAAAGAAAGCCTGATCTTCGGTGGATGGCTCCACTTCGACCCAGGCCTCGGAATCTGAATATGCAAATCCAAAGGGTCAAGACATATAATAACAAATAAAGGATAGTCAAGTGACATAAGGATCATGAATAAAGGTAATGAAGTTACAATAAATAGCAACGAATAACAAGCGATGTAAACTCAATAAGGTAAGATCATATGCAACAAATCTACGATTAGCGTCTTATTATTATTACTTGTCTTACTGTGATATCTAGCTATGTGACCCAGCGTCCCAGAGCACATAGATCCATATCCTAGTGAAACAAGGTTGTTATTGGAAACAGCGGTTGTATCGACGAACTATGTTTACAGTGGGTCCCGTGCATGCCCGGGACCACGGCCCAGTATTGTTCCGTTGCTTGAAGACGGAACCTGCCGCTAGGCTAACAGGAGGGTCTTATGTATGCCCTTGTCATGACAGTAAACAGGAAAGGGAGGAAGCACTCCCCTCGGTCCCCTGGAGTACCGCAGGTAAGACCGGAAAATATAGTGCACAACCTAATACCACTGTAAACACGAACACATATCGATATTCCGCATATTTCCCCCGACCCATGTGTAAGTTGGTGCTTTTTATGTAAAAGTCAAGTGTATCATGCTTAGTTTAAGGGATGGCATGATAAGTGGTGATATTATTGTTTAACATGTCATGGAACGGGTATATGCAATAATAAGTCATGAGGTAACAAGAGATACATCCATCCAGTAATAGGTCATGTAGAGCCAGTATTGAAGCATGAACAAGCAAGATATAATACACATGTATCAAGTATAAGAACCAAATTCAGAACAGAAATTAACTATGACACACAGTCAGGATTAGTCGACTAGGGGTAAGGGTTAGTCGACTAATACTGGGATACAGAGAGTTAGAATTCTGTTTCAGGGAAAATTAGTCGACTAGGGTAGGAAGGTTAGTCGACTAATAGGGAGTTCTAGTCGACTAATGGACACTTAAGTCGACTAAGTCTGCTGATACAGAAAGTTGGGTTTCTGGTCCAGGAAGGATTAGTCGACTAGGTAAATTTAGGAGTCGACTAATATGGGTTTCCAGAGAGTTTGTTAGTCGACTAATATTTGGGGCAAGTCGACTAATACTGGGTTTTTCCAGAAAACTAAGTTTCAGCTAAGTGTTCTAGTCGACTAGTTCCTATGATGAGTCGACTAATACTGTGAAGAACAGTGAGCAGATCAGAATTTCTGGAAGTGTGTTTGATGGTTCAATTCGTGGTTTTTGGTGACCTAGGTGTACAAGAAGTGTAGATACAAGTATTCTAGGGCTAATACAAGTCTTGGTGAGTGAAATACTCACTTGGGATAGGTTCAATTGTGACTTGATCCAAGGATGAGGATGATGGCTTCACTCCACACTTGTTGTTGAAGCTTGAGGTGAAGAAGTGCTCTTGGAGCTGCCTTGGGCTGGAGGGAAAGGTCTTGAAGTGATCTTGGAGCTAGGGTTCAGTTGTGGAAGGAGGAGATTATGGAGCTTCTCTTCTCTTGTTGAAGTGAAAGAGAGAAAAAGAGTGATTTGCAAATGAATAGGAATTTATAGTTTGGGATTTTTGTAAAGGGGTTGGAAATTGGATAGAAGTGAGGGGTTTTCTTGCAAAAGGAGGGGTGAGGTGAGTGTCCTCTCTTTGGCCACTTGGCCGGCTGTGGGAGAGGGAGAGAGTGAGTGGTGTTAGGTGAAGTGTGAGTAGGAAATGAGGTGGCACATGAGGTGGAAAGGAATTTTGCAATTTTTGAAAAAAGGTCCGAATTTCAAGTATCTCGGATTGGTCTGAAAATTTTACAAAAATCAAGAAAAATATTTGAAGACTCATGGTGAAATTCGTTTGAAGAAATACTGTATAGATTTTTAATTAAAAATCCCGGAATCAGTTATTTACCGACTCCGAAAGAATTTTCATAAATTCATAAAATTCTCAGAAAAAGTGTATAAGTAAGAAATATGATTCTAAGAAATAAAGTCTAAAGGACTTTCTAAAAATTCCCAACAGTTTGGAAGATAAAAAAATTCGGAGATCGGCCAGCGGTACTGGCCGACACCGGTTTCGGAGAAATTCATTTTAATTCCAGAAAATTCCAGAAAATCACATAAAATCTAAAATATTGGAAAATGATATTTGGAATTGAAATTGGTCAAATACGGATGGTAAATCAGAAAATACGATCGAAAGACTGAATACGTAACTAAGTACGTATTCCGGGAGAGGGGTATTACAATCTACCCACCTTACAAAAATTTCGTCCTCGAAATTTCATAAGGTGAAAGATAACAGGAAAAGCAACAGATAGATATGGATACAAGGAAAGATAACGGTAAAGAAGAGTAGAAGAAAAGAGTCTTACCCAATCAAGATGTGAAAAGTTGAGGATAACGCTCCCGGATAACGTCCTCACGCTCCCAAGTGGCCTCTCCTGGCGCATGCCTGTTCCATGACACCAATACCAATGGAATAGCTCGGTTCTTCAGTGTCTTGACACTCCTATCCAGGATGGCCAACGGCTGCTCTTGGTATGATAAATCCGGTTGTAGCTCCAGCTCGGAATGATCCAGAATATGGCTGTCATCCCTGACATACTTCCTCAACTGAGACACGTGGAAGACATTATGCACCCCGTCCAAAGATGGCGGTAATGCCAATCTATAGGACACATCTCCCACACGATCCAGGATCTCGAATGGGCCAATATACCTTGGACTTAGCTTCCCACGAGCACCGAACCGGATCACTCCTCTGGTGGGTGATATCCTCAAGAATACATGATCTCCAACCTGGAACTCTAATGGCCTTCTCCGAGTGTCTGCCCAACTCTTCTGCCTACTCTGAGCAGCCCTGAGATGATTTCTGATAACCCTGACTTTCTCTGTAGTCTGCATCAGAATCTCTGGTCCCAAAAGACTCCTCTCACCGACTTCATCCCAACAAATCGGTGATCGGCACTTCCTACCATACAATGCCTCAAAGGGTGCCATCTTAATACTTGCCTGGTAGCTGTTGTTATATGAAAACTCAGCCAAGTGAAGATGGTCTTCCCAAGATCCCCCAAAGTCAATCATGCAAGCCCTCAACATATCTTCAAGGATCTGGATAGTCCTCTCAGATTGTCCGTCTGTCTGAGGATGATAAGAAGTACTGAATTTCAGACGAGTTCCCAGACTTTCTTGGAGACTCTCCCAGAAATGAGATCTGAATCTGGTGTCTCTATCTGACACAATACTAACTGGAACTCCATGCAGACGAACCACCTCCTTCATATACTTATCTGCCAGAACCTCTGTCGTCTGGCCTACCCTGAATGGTATGAAGTGAGCTGACTTGGTGAGGCGATCAACTATCACCCACACCGCATTATTACCCCTGGGACTCCGAGGCAATGCCGTCACGAAGTCCATGGTGATGTGCTCCCATTTCCACTCGGGTATCGGCAAAGGTTGAAGAAGTCCAGCTGATCTCTGATGCTCGATCTTTATCTGCTGGCAAACCAAGCACTTAGCAACAAACTGGGCTATCTCCCTCTTCATGGCATTCCACCAAAAGTGCTTCTTCAGATCCTGGTACATCTTGTTTCCTCCTGGATGTATAGAATAAGCTGAACTGTGAGCTTCCTCCAAAATCTTCTGTCTGACTTCTCCCTGGGGAACACAAAGTCTATCTCCAAAATACAATGCACCATCTGGATGGATACAGATATCAGTCCTCAAACCAGCCTCCACCTGAGCTCTGAATGTCTGCAATCTGGGGTCCTCTTTCTGAGCTCCCTTGATCTCCTCTATCAATGATGACTGGATCTGTAAAGTCATAAGCTGCCCTGCCTTATCACCTCCTTGCACCAACATCAAATCCAATCTGATGAATTCCTGAATCAACTCCCTCTGCTGCGTGAGGTGGACTAGCACTCTGTTTTCTGGCATCCTGCTCAGTGCATCAGGAACGGTATTGACTTTGCCTGGATGATACTGCAAGTCAATATCATAGTCCGCCATAAGCTCCAACCACCTCCTCTGCCTCATATTCAACTCCTTCTGTGAGAAAATATACTTGAGGCTCTTGTGGTCTGTGTATATCAACACTTTGTCTCCCAGAAGGTAGTGTCTCCAGATCTTCAAAGCAAATATCACAGCTGCCAACTTCAAGTCATGAGTTGGGTAATTCCTCTCATGAGGCTTCAACTGCCTAGATGCATATGCTATAACATGATCATGTTGCATAAGCACACACCCAGGCCTTTACCTGATGCATCACAGAAAATGACCATCCCTCCTCTTCCTGAAGGGGTCCTCAAGATTGGAGCTGAAATAAGCCTCTGCTTCAACTGCTCAAATGCTGCATCACATTCTTCCGTCCATATGTATCTCTCCCCTTTTCTGGTGAGCCTGGTCAACGGAGCTGCAAGTCTAGAGAAATCCTGGACAAAGCGCCTGTAATATCCGGCTAGTCCAAGAAAGCTCTTTATCTCAGTCACCGTCTCCGGAACTGGCCAATCCTTCACTGCCTGGACTTTACTAGGATCAACTGAAATTCCTTCTGCTGAAACTATGTGTCCAAGGAAAGCTATGCTGTCCAACCAGAATTCACACTTGCTCCTCTTGGCATGAAGCTGCTCCTGCTGGAGGGTCTGCAACACAATCCTCAAGTGCTCTGCATGCTCCTTCTCATTCCTTGAATAGATCAGGATGTCATCTATGAATACAACTACAAACTGATCTAGGTAAGGGGAGAACACTCGGTTCATCAAATCCATGAAAACCGCAGGGGCATTGGTGACTCCGAAAGGCATAACTAGAAATTCATAGTGGCCATATCGGGTCCTGAATGCAGTCTTCGGAACATCCTCCTTCTTCACCCTCAGCTGATGGTAACCCGACTGCAAATCTAACTTAGAAAATACACGGGCTCCATGGAGCTGATCAAACAAATCATCAATCCGGGGCAAGGGATACTTGTTCTTGATGGTGACCTTGTTCAACTCTCTATAATCAATACAAAGCCTCTTACCACCATCCTTCTTATTCGCCAAGAGCACTGGAGCTCCCTATGGTGAAGTGCTTGGCCGAATCAATCCCTTGTCCGAATACTCCTGCAGTTGCTTCTTCAAGATCTCCAACTCTGTCGGTGCCATCCTGTACGGAGCCTTGGATATAGGAGCTGTCCCTGGAACTGTATCAATGGAGAACTCCACTATCCTCTCCGGTGGAAGTCCTGAAATCTCAGCAAAGACTTCTGGAAATTCATCCCACACCGGCACTCCCTTCAGAACCTCCGAAGTGGTCATCTGAATCTCCTTCTTAGCAGGCTTCACCTCTCCACTAAACTGGAACTCCGGCTGATGCGGGATTCTGAAATTGATCTTCCTCCCTCTACAGTCGATCACCGCATAGTACTGACTGAGCCAGGTCATGCCTAAGATTACGTCGTACCCTTTGGTGTCTAGTACGAGCATATCTATGGCCAAGATCTTCCCACAAAGTTCCACTGGACAATCAGCACAAACTCTAGAAGATACAACTACCCCATTCCCGGTACTTATCTCCCACTTGTGGTCTAAAGCCTTAACAGGTATGGAATGAACAGCCACAAAATGGTCGGAGATATAACAGTGGGATGCACCCGAATCGAAGAGAGCGAGAACAGGTATAGAATGAACTCTGATGTTACCTGTAATCACCTCCTCTGAAGCCTCAGCCTCCTCCGCTGACAGGTTGTAGGCCTGACCTCTACCACGTCCTGCTGCCGTCCTGGCTCCTCTCTGCACTGGGCGAGCAACATGCGGTGGAGGAAGGGGAAGAACTCTCCTCATCACTGGTCCCTGGTGCCTCTGCCCAACTGGCCCTGGTAGTGCCCTCTGTCCATTCTGCCTTTGAGGCGCCGGCAAGGTTTGATTAGCAAACCCCATTCTCCTGTGAGGACAGGTCTCCACGGCATGGTCTCGTGCTCCACACACCAAACACCATCCGTTTGCCCTCCGGCAATCCTGCTGAGAGTGTCCTGGTTTCTGGCAGAAATTGCAGATAAGACCTGGTCGAGCCACCTGGTAAGGAACTGCCCTGAATGGTTGCCTGGCCTGGACCTTCGCTGCTCTGGATGGTCCTCCTCTGCCCACCGGTACAAACGGCCTCTTCATGGCCTGGTTCTCTTGCTTCTTCTGAAACCCACGCTCCACCTCTCGAGCGATGGTGAGAACCTCAGCATAGGTCTTCAGCTGCTGGGGCATCAGAAACATCTGGATCTCCATCTGTAAACCCTGCTGAAACCTGCTTGCCCTCTTCTCTTCATCTGACACCATGTAAGAGGCAAAGCGACTCAGCCTGAGAAATTCTGCAGCATACTCATCTACGGATCTGTTCCCCTGTTGAAGCCTGATGAACTGCTCCTCCATGTCCCTCTGAGCAGTGGCGGGAAAGAACCTGCTATAAAAGCTCTTGGAGAACGTATCCCAAGAGATAGGTTCCTTCAAGCGAGCCTCCTCTGCAAGCCACCAAGTCCTGGCTATGTCCTTCAGCTGGATCTTTGCAACCTCCACTTGGTTCTCCTTAGGCACCCTGGCGGCGTTCAGCAGATCGGTGGTGTCTGTCAACCACTGTTCAGCCTCCAATGGTCTCTCGACTCCCGTGAATACGGCCGGTTGCAGCCGCCGAAAGTCTGACACGTTCCCAGGCCTTTGCTCCTTCGGAGCTGCCAACTCCTGCCTGAGGAGCTCAGTCTGCTGCTGCTGATTCTCCATCTGCTGTTGCTGGTTTCCCAGCATAGTCTGAATGATCCTCAGGACATCAGCACCCTCTCCTCCTACGGGTCCATTCGGTACTTGCCCGACATTGTTGCGACCCGAACGTCTCTCCATACCGAAAGGGATAAGATCTGGAATTGGAAACAAAGGGAAGGAGTTTAGGATACGAGGAATGAATCAAGGACGAAGTCGAGAAGGACTATATAACTTTGTACATTGTAGTTGGCATTAGCAAATCACTAGAATTTGCCACTTGGTTGTACTTTTAGGTTTGAGAGCCTAGGCTCTGATACCAACCTGTAACGCCCCGATCCCAAAGATACGGGAACGTCACTGCAACGCATATACATAGGTCAGATGGTGCCCCCACGTATATACGCTAAGCATAAGTACAACAAGTATCAGAGTACAACACACAGCGTGGTATATTCACATGCCAACTTACAAAAGATAAATACAAAGTTATACAAGTTATGATAAGCAATATCACTTTACAAGTGTCCTTTATCACAACCCAAGTCCAAAATGAATCCTATATAACCAAAAATACAAAAATGCTCACGAAATGGATGGAGATCCCGTGAACCAAAAGGAAGAGTCTGGCACGAGGACCGGAGCTAATCTGCCTGCTCACTAAAGAAAGCCTGATCTTCGGTGGATGGCTCCACTTCGACCCAGGCCTCGGAATCTGAATATGCAAATCCAAAGGGTCAAGACATATAATAACAAATAAAGGATAGTCAAGTGACATAAGGATCATGAATAAAGGTAATGAAGTTACAATAAATAGCAACGAATAACAAGCGATGTAAACTCAATAAGGTAAGATCATATGCAACAAATCTACGATTAGCGTCTTATTATTATTACTTGTCTTACTGTGATATCTAGCTATGTGACCCAGCGTCCCAGAGCACATAGATCCATATCCTAGTGAAACAAGGTTGTTATTGGAAACAGCGGTTGTATCGACGAACTATGTTTACAGTGGGTCCCGTGCATGCCCGGGACCACGGCCCAGTATTGTTCCGTTGCTTGAAGACGGAACCTGCCGCTAGGCTAACAGGAGGGTCTTATGTATGCCCTTGTCATGACAGTAAACAGGAAAGGGAGGAAGCACTCCCCTCGGTCCCCTGGAGTACCGCAGGTAAGACCGGAAAATATAGTGCACAACCTAATACCACTGTAAACACGAACACATATCGATATTCCGCATATTTCCCCCGACCCATGTGTAAGTTGGTGCTTTTTATGTAAAAGTCAAGTGTATCATGCTTAGTTTTAAGGGATGGCATGATAAGTGGTGATATTATTGTTTAACATGTCATGGAACGGGTATATGCAATAATAAGTCATGAGGTAACAAGAGATACATCCATCCAGTAATAGGTCATGTAGAGCCAGTATTGAAGCATGAACAAGCAAGATATAATACACATGTATCAAGTATAAGAACCAAATTCAGAACAGAAATTAATTATGACACACAGTCAGGATTAGTCGACTAGGGGTAAGGGTTAGTCGACTAATACTGGGATACAGAGAGTTAGAATTCTGTTTCAGGGAAAATTAGTCGACTAGGGTAGGAAGGTTAGTCGACTAATAGGGAGTTCTAGTCGACTAATGGACACTTAAGTCGACTAAGTCTGCTGATACAGAAAGTTGGGTTTCTGGTCCAGGAAGGATTAGTCGACTAGGTAAATTTAGGAGTCGACTAATATGGGTTTCCAGAGAGTTTGTTAGTCGACTAATATTTGGGGCAAGTCGACTAATACTGGGTTTTTCCAGAAAACTAAGTTTCAGCTAAGTGTTCTAGTCGACTAGTTCCTATGATGAGTCGACTAATACTGTGAAGAACAGTGAGCAGATCAGAATTTCTGGAAGTGTGTTTGATGGTTCAATTCGTGGTTTTTGGCGACCTAGGTGTACAAGAAGTGTAGATACAAGTATTCTATGGCTAATACAAGTCTTGGTGAGTGAAATACTCACTTGGGATAGGTTCAATTGTGACTTGATCCAAGGATGAGGATGATGGCTTCACTCCACACTTGTTGTTGAAGCTTGAGGTGAAGAAGTGCTCTTGGAGCTGCCTTGGGCTGGAGGGAAAGGTCTTGAAGTGATCTTGGAGCTAGGGTTCAGTTGTGGAAGGAGGAGATTATGGAGCTTCTCTTCTCTTGTTGAAGTGAGGGAGAGAAAAAGAGTGATTTGCAAATGAATAGGAATTATAGTTTGGGATTTTTGTAAAGGGGTTGGAAATTGGATAGAAGTGAGGGGTTTTCTTGCAAAAGGAGGGGTGAGGTGAGTGTCCTCTCTTTGGCCACTTGGCCGGCTGTGGGAGAGGGAGAGAGTGAGTGGTGTTAGGTGAAGTGTGAGTGGGAAATGAGGTGGCACATGAGGTGGAAAAGGAATTTGCAATTTTTGAAAAAAGGTCCGAATTTCAAGTATCTCGGATTGGTCTGAAAATTTTACCAAAAATCAAGAAAAATATTTGAAGACTCATGGTGAAATTCGTTTGAAGAAATACTGTATAGATTTTTAATTAAAAATCCCGGAATCAGTTATTTACCGACTCCGAAAGAATTTTCATAAATTCATAAAATTCTCAGAAAAAGTGTATAAGTAAGAAATATGATTCTAAGCAATAAAGTCTAAAGGACTTTCTAAAAATTCCCAACAGTTTGGAAGATAAAAAAATTCGGAGATCGGCCAGCGGTACTGGCCGACACCGGTTTCGGAGAAATTCATTTTAATTCCAGAAAATTCCAGAAAATCACATAAAATCTAAAATATTGGAAAATGATATTTGGAATTGAAATTGGTCAAATACGGATGGTAAATCAGAAAATACGATCGAAAGACTGAATACGTAACTAAGTACGTATTCCGGGAGAGGGGTATTACAATTACTGCTTCCTCCATTTTACCACTCACTAGGTCGCTTTCTGACGACCTGGGTTTGCGTGCCCAGGTTAGAGATTCGAGATATCATACTGTCAGATATGTCATTGGATTCACATAGGAGACTTGTCACCCATATGATTCATAGGTATCTTGATTCTTTTGTCTTACTTCCTTATTTGCCTATATTTCTTTATCTATCATGCTCACTGATCTTTTCTGCAGGTATTTTTGTACTTATTTAATGCTGGAACTCTTGTGTATATGGAGGCTATTTCCTGTACTGAGACTTAATGTACGCGCGCGGGTGTTTTCACCCTGCGTATGTATGTCGCCATAACGTCTCCGTATCCTTGGGATCGGGGCGTTACACTCATGGTCATTGATTCCCCGTTTTTTTCTCAAGTTTTCATTGGACATATAATAGGATTTATGAGTTATATAGAACAATTTTGTTTAGTTATCTATCTTATAACTGAATTTATCATATGTTTACATATATATTACACACATATCATGTATTTTCTCCATGGTGATACACCAAACACAAAAACTGAATTGTAGGTGTAAATTTGTGTTTAGATAACACAGGCATCACACAACATATATGTATATCATATAATCATATCACCCTTCACGCATCACAGTAACACATCATACTTCGCAACATTCATATGTCATGCTAAATGAGATACACATAATACATTACTCATATGCACATATAGTTCATACATGAGTGTGAAATTCTCCGTCTTTTCTCTCCTACCGGCTCCCACCCGGTCCCTTTCTCCGTAAATATACATGTATAACAATAACACTGTCTTTCCCCTCCTACCGACTCTCGCCCGACCCCTTCCTCCACATATACATACAAATATGTATAAAACAATAACACCGTCTTTCCCCTCCTACTGGCTCCCGCCTGGACCCTTACTCTATATATGTGTGTCTCTATATATATGTGTGTGTGTATTTAGATAAAAAAATAGTAACATCGTCTTCCCCTCCTACCGGCTCCCGCCCGGCCCCTTTCTCCATGTATATACAAAAAATGCAACAGACATATGGTATATTTGCACACAAGTAATCATCAGTTTATCACAATACGAAAGTTAACCAATTATTATAATTTGCTTCCAAGTTCATCAATTGTTTCCAAAGAATGTCTGTGGTTCATAGTATATGAGTGTATATGTAATTCGCAAGTTGGCGCTGTAGTGATATACACACGTCATTATTAATTGTCGAGTTCTTATTCACATTATTAGTATCCAACTTTCTTGATCATGTTACTTATATATATATATATATATATATATATATATATATATATATATATATATATATATAATATATATATATATATATATATATATATATATATATATAGGGAAAAGTGTTCCTAGTAGGTCTCCTTAGATTGTAATTTAGGAGACAGCTTAAAACTCCAACATCCCGATTTTTATTTCACGATCTGACCGTACATTATCATATTCATGTTATAAGCTGTACGCATATAAAAAGTCACGTGATTTGAAGTTTGTTTACTCTATTTTCTTCGGGTTCAAACATTAATGGTTTTTAAACAGTAGAACAAAATGGAACGATTAGATCAATGAGTAAATGAACTTTAAATCACGTGATTTTTTATATGCGTACATCTTATAACATGAATATGATAATGTGCGGTCGGATCGTGAAAAAAAAAGGGAATGTTAGAGTTTTAAGCCGTCTCCTTAGACTACAATCTAAGGAGACCTACTAGTGGCACTTGACCCACACACACACACACACACACACACATCACCAACATGTCTCACGCGATCAAGATCATAAAAATTTTCAATGTGCACACAATTTCATACATATATGCTATTCACATTCATAACAATCATTTAATTCCACATTAAATATTTACAGATACCCTCAACATAACTGTTAATTATAGATAGCTCAAGTAGGTTACACCTAAGCAACATCTTTTATTTTAAGTCATCAAAATTTTACATATAATCAAGGGTATATTATTTCTCTAATTAACTTTGATTCGGTAGTTATTAATCAATCAACCATTATATCTTAGCTTTTTAGGGTCAATGAATTCTTCAACCTTTATCGACCTGTTGTGTATAATAACAAATAGTTGTTGGCCCAGAGGCCTTCCACTCTAGTTTTGATGATGATTAACTCATATAGTTATGTGTACTAATAATCTTGTGATTTTAGTTTTAGATCATTAATCAAGTTATTAGTAGGTGATTAGCTTCAACAAGATGATTTGGAAGCTTTCACATGTTGATTCAAGAGCCCGAGCGTCAAAGATCATATATAGCACTTGCTCGGTGGATCAAGGAGTTTTGGATCGAGTCGACTTGGAGACGGCGCTCTACAAGAAGACTTCGGTACCATAGTTTAGTTTTGTGTTTAGATCCAAATTGTAAAGATTAGAATAGTATGATATGCTCAAGTTCACAACACACACGTTTCATGTTTTGAATATTGGTTTTCGGTTTTAGGTTTAACCGATCTTGGTTTGCATGAATAGATAGATTCAAAACAAGTTTACATGGTTTAATGTATATTAGATTTGTTCTATATATATGCATGCTTAATTTCCTAGACAAACTTATTTTTGACTTACTTATTCATGTGTTTTATGTTTTGGTATTTTTAACAAAACATATTTTGGAATTAATGTCAAAAACATGGATATATATATATTTCATGTATATAAGATTATATCCATATACATCATGCCTAAATATTGTTTAATATCATGCTTTTGTATTTGGATGAGTTTTGGACAAAACGTATTTTCTATTCAAAAATCCAAGTTTTAGAAAATACAGTTTTTGGTTTTTGGCAAAATTTCTATAACACAAAAATAGTTCAAAATGTTTGAGATTTGTGTTAAACTTTTTAACACAAGTTTGTATTTCAATGAAAAATGATAAAAACTATTTTTGTGGATTTTTAGAGATTTAATGGAAATTTTTAGGATTAAAAATTACATGTTTTTGCTGACCAGAACAGTCTCTGCCAGGCTAGGTCGGTCGACCCATACGGTCGACCGCACCAAGTAGCCGGTCGACCGTATCAGTCGACCGACGTGCACGGATACGTGCACGCTGGCTGCCACATGGTCCGGTCGACCGCACGGGCGACCGACTGCATGCAGGCAACTCTCTGTTTGTTTCGGTCGACCGGGCGGTCGACCGGTAGCTGGCAACGATCAAAATGTGACCGTTGGCCGGTCGACCGGTAGGCCATTTTTGGCAGATTTGGCTGCCAACGGCTATATTTTTCTGGGGGCTATAAATACCCCATAGGAAAGAGTTTTTCTCTAAGAATTTTTTGGACGAATTTCTGAGCTTTCTCTGATGTTTAAACAAGTTTTAAAAAGAGTTTCTTTGTGCTAAAGGATCAATCTTATTGTTTTAAAAGTGTTTCATTATTTCAAAGAAAAATAGTCTTTTGGGAATTTGGTTTAGTTCTATCATTCAATATCTTTGTGGTGATTTCCCAGTGATTTTTTTTGTTTTTAAACACTTTGTTTTCCCACACTTGAGCTACTTCTACTATCTCATCTATAGGATCTTTGTGTGTGAGAAAGAGATTGTTTGTGGTTGTTGTTTTGACCACCAAGCTGTAAACCTATTATTTGCTTTGTGCCTTGCCCTCATTGTGTTGAGGAGGTTGTGCATTTGGGTTGTATCCCTCAAGTTGTGAGGTGATCCTTGTGTTGCTTGGTGCTAATCCCTCAAGTTGTGAGGTGATTGTTTGTTGGATTGGAGTTGTGCCTCAAGGAGGAGGTTGTGTTTGTAAGGAGAGGAGTTGGATACTCCTTGTAATTGTGATTGCCCCAAATCCTCGGTGGAGGTTCCCTTTGTGGGAGTCCTTTGTGGACAAGCTAGTGGATTGAAAATCCTTCACGGTGGTGAAGGCGGGGATGTAGAGCTGAGTGCTTGAACCTCGGAACATATCTTGTTGTTTGCGCTTGATCCCTTGACTCTTGCTCTCTCTCTCTTTACATTGTGCAAATTGCTATATCATATACTTGCTTGTGTGTGCATCTATTGTTGTAGTTGCAATTAGTTTTTAAATTCTGCATTAAGTTCATTAGATTAGCATTATCACCTATTCACCCTCCCTCTAGGTGATTTTCAATAGTGTCATAATTAGGTTCAATTATTCAATGTAAATATGTGATTTACTACACATCAGTCATTAACAGAGTCAATTGGTTAAATTCATGATCAAGCCCAATTCTTCTTATTAATCGAGCTAAATTAAGTTAGGAGTTCTAATTCACTTGTTGACACGTGTATTCAACTAATGATTATTTCATCAAATATAACATAATACAGACTATTATTTGGATAATGTTGCCCTAGTTGATATGTCTTATTTTCCATCGTGTTCCTAAGATAACTTCTGAGAGTTCTTAGAGTATCAGTTTTTTATGAACTCATTAATTTGATCTACATACAGTTTTATTCATTTGTCTTGATATTCATATTTGTCATGAAGCCTGTAATTACCCAATAATTAATAATTAACACTTGCCCTATTGTCCTTGGAGTCCCAATATCAATCCATTAAGTTTCCTGAGGATCGATGACCCTCCAATCTATATTAAAATAATTAGATTTTGGATATAACTGATCCATCATCCAATTTCAGATATTGGGTTAAGTATGAACTGTTAAAGGTGCATGTTAATCATATATAAGTTCGGTTGTACCAAAGCTCAACCCTAAACTTGGGTCGGATTTCTCATTTGGTTGATGATTAACTTCCAATTATATTTAATTTTGGTAATCCGATTATTAGGTCTCATTAACGACTCTTACTACATTTATACATCATAAATGCTCACTTATGTGCGCCTTAGAGTAATCATATATTCTCATAAGGGTTTGGGTATACCAACACAGAAATTTCCCATAATTAGTGTACCAGATAACAATGTTTAAAATTCTAATATTTAGCTTTCTATATTCCTATGAAAATTTTTGCGAATAGCAAGGTGTTTGTCGGTAACCACTGCCAATAATTCCTTAGTAGACTTTCTTAATAATTTCATATAATAGATAACATATCCCACATCTTGTATAAAGGCATATCTGAGTTAGTTATGATTAGAGGTGGGTCTCAAGAGCTTCCATGAAAATACAAAAAGGAAAGGAAGGGATACACATCCTATTATGTATTATACCCTATGAGAGTTGAAAAAAGATTTGGTAGGTGTCGAAAGGGTAACTGATTGTCATGTCTAATAATCACAGGATCCTAATTTGAAGTCCCATGTGAACACTTAATGGGGCACGGAATAAGAAGCCATCCCTCGACTATGGATTATGAATCACAATTAAATCCCAGTTTTAAGGTGCGCCGAGCAATAACCATACCTATAATAAATTTCTTAAATTCAGAACTTCACTCATCATAGTTGTAAAGGGGGTTATGTTAGGTGATTGAAACCCATTAAGATATAGGGTAAGGCATCATTGTTAGACAGTTACTTATTCCTCTTCATCGCGGAATTCACTATGATCAGCTAAGAATTCTTAAAGATGTTAAGTTGTAGGACGCGATATTGCAAGGTTTCTCTATGGCTATCCATTCATCATGTACACATGAATTGTCGGTGCCACTCCTTGATTTCCTTTTATTTCACCATAAGGAATACACAGGTCATAAGGGTGATTGATTTATTCCAAAGATACCAATCTAAGTGGAGAAATTTATGTAAGATACATACTGATTTCTTCAATAAGATTTTGCCCGTGAAATAATTTTTTTACATTTTGGAGAGGTTGAAAACTCCAGCATAAATGTTTGTAATTCAAGAGTCACCATAACTATGTAGTTCATAATAATACTCAAAATGATAAGGTTTCACAACTGAAGAATTATAAGTATGTAAGTTAACAATTTCGTGTTTATGAAATCACCATAAATCCTTATAGTGTACCACCCTAATATCTAATCACAAGAAATAGTGAGAGGTCTCTAGTTCCATTATACCGTTGATATGGTCCTTACTATCGAAGTAGGGAGACTTCTCGAAATGAGGACGCCAAAACTCACTAAAATCCACTCTAATGGGAATAAAGCCAACTCATATTAGTTATTCCATAACTTACAACTATTGTTAAGCTATGTATAAAGACGACACATAAACATATTGTTATTTCTCACATAAAGGGATAATTTCTACACAAAAATATCAACATCTAGCTTGCTAGCTCGTTACCTTTATACGTGTTAAATAGTATCCTACCCGTAACACATTCTCTCTAATCATACAAATCACACCATCATGCACGATCTACACTTGTAACATACACCCTAAGATTCTAATTTCTAGAGGTAGACCGAAACTCATGCTAATGATTTCACAAAATGAGATAAGGAGAGAGGTTCCTATACATCAGTTTTGAGAGCAATTAACAATAAATAAATCATGGTTTGTATAGAAGCAAGTTAAGATCAAGAAGATCAAAATCTGAAAATTTGCATTACTCCTTCACTATGGTTTCCTCCTCCCTGTGGTCGCTGCACCTCCGCCTCGCCATCAGTCCCATGATCGACCATCACCGGAAAAAGGGAAGTGAATTAGGAAGAGAGTTTGAAAGAGAAAGGTAGGGTTTTAGAGCTTACCAAGGGAGGAGACGATGTAGGGGTGGGGTAGCAAGAGGGGCTACCCCCCCCCCCCACTAGGCTGCCTCCAGGTTGCGACACAGCGTGGCCTGCGCGCGTGCCCCTTGCTGGGGTGCGCCAGATCTATAGAGAGGGACAGAGAGAAAGGGTTTGGGGGAGAGGATTTGAGAGAGATATATGAGTTTTGAGGAATTGGAGAAGATGAAAGAGGGATATTTTTCAGTACTGAAAAATGAAGGAGAAGAATGAGAAATTTCTATCCTCATTTTACACAAACCCCCCTTTTCAATTAATATTACTATATATATAAATTTTTCCCCTTTTCTCTCATGAAGCCACATGTTCCCACCATTCCCAAGCAAAAATCATAGCCATTTATCTACCCATCTCATGCACACCTACTTTCTCCACTCTCTCTAAAAATAATAAAATAATTCTCATGGTTGTATTTTATTTTATTTTATTATATATATTATTATTATTTTGTATTTGCTTTATTTTCTTGTATTTACACGATATATTCATATACCACTTTATTACATATATTTCTATGAACAATATATTGGAAATTACAAATTTATATGTACATGTATTCATACAAGGATGATCATATTCACAAAGTTTTACATATATTTAATATATCAAATACCCATGTTTTCCATTTTCAAATTTTCTTCGACGGGATTTCTAAACATCCATTGTTACACCAGCTTAATTCGGTCCTCGCCTCAGATTATCTGTTTATCCTCTTTGACAAGTAGTAAATCAGGATTTAAAATCTCGGGGTATTACACAAGATCTACTGTGTATTTTTATTTCAAGTAACTAAAATTAAAAATTATGTATTTTAAATATTTTTTGCCCATCTATCAAGTAGGTATAAAAATTTACAAAAAAAAAAAAAGAGAAAAAAGAAGAAGAAAAAAACATTAATTGATTTAGTTATTTATCAAATGTAGTCTACACCAAACTGTATACAAACTAGCGACGTATAAATTTGCCGACGCTATGTTCGTAAAATCTACCATCTCATTCGAGAGCAGCTTCAGAGATGCTGACTCTTCTCGGAGCTCTCCTGCTCCTCGCGGCGGTCCTCGCTCTCCTCGTCAAATTCGCCACAACCGACGGTGAGATTTCTAACCCCTAAAATTTCCCCTCTTTTATTATCGGATTCAGATTCAAAATTGCCGCTTCACACATATATCCCCCAAAATTTAGGGGATTTTACTCTGATTTCAAAGGGCCACTCAAAGCGTGAAGAAGTCGAAGGCAAGGTGAAATTAACTGTACCTTTGGTGTTGCTTCAAATTTTCAATTTTAGGATTTTCGTAAGATTTAGAACTTCAAATCTTTAATTAGGAATTAAATCTGTTGTGATGATTTAGGTTGTGTGGATTACTGGTGCGAGCCGTGGAATTGGTATGCTGTTCATTTCTCTTTCAATTTCTTACTTCTTCTACAGTAGCATAAAATATTGGATTTTTGTATGTTTGTTGTTTTGATTGTGGTTGACCATTTTAATGCTATTGGTTCTTTTTGAGAGGTTAAAATGAAAACTTTTGGGTATCCTTATTTACAGTGTCCAGAAGCTATTTTCCCTAAAAAAAAAGTTCCCAGTAACTATACCTCTTGCACAGTACCATTAATAAGCATTATTAAGATTCTTGAAGCACACTCATTTTCTTGTTATGAATGGCCTGAATTGGAGAATTTAAAAATAAATAAATAAATGAAATTTAATAAGGTTCTTCCTGGATGCTGAATCTCTAAAGTTTGCTTCTTTTTGAGTTTCCAGTGATAAATTTGACTAGGGAAGATGCTAACTGCAAATTTCTGCTGACTCCATTGAACATGCGGCAATGGAAACATGCTTGCAACCATAGGCAAAGTATTACAGATACTTCTTTGGCGAATCTTAGTTATTGAGATGAGATCAACTCAGCCCGATTAGTTGGTATTTCTTTAGAAATATGAACTCATTTTATGAACTTTATGAGGGAAGAATGCGGGAATGAAGAGGTTTCTAATTTACCAAAAGACATTCTAGACCTAGCTGATCAAGTTTGTTACAACTTTCAACGGGAATTGTGGAAGTGTAACCCCTGAAACATTCATCACACATCAAGCTCATACAAGGTGATACAAACATGGAAGAACACAACTATATGCATGGTTTGGCAAATCCAGATCTACGTTCACTTGGAGAGCATTTAGAAAGATATTAATACTCAGAGGGAGCATCAAATACCCATCTCTCTTTTCTCTGTATGAGTTTTAAACATTATAGCACTTACCTTACTAACTATGAAATTCATACAATGGTCAAGAGTACTCCCTTCTTGATGAGAAATCCTCACCTCTCTATGCAATTCATCCTTCCTCACCTTGATCCAAAAAAGGTCTTCATGAACTCTCACTACTTGATACTTCTCTCTCTTTTCCTTTTTCTGATCCTGGAGTCTATGTCTCTTTAATGAATTCACCTAGAACCCTAGACTACATATCTCGTTATAAAGGAGATTGCACAACTCAAATACATTTAAGAAGTTTCAGCCGTGGACTTTTCATCGAAAACTCCAGCATACGTTGTGCAACCCTTTATGTAAACTGGGGCCCCACTTCCTTTTCTTTTCCTTTTGGCTTTTAGAGAAGTCTGTTATGTCACAAGAGAGAGCATCTCTCTTGCGACCAAATTGGATGTCATAGCATGTCCCACCAAACTTTCCAGCCCAGCAGATCAAGTTTCCCTTCTATTTTCCACCTTCAGTAATGATCAAATTGAGTTGTGAAGTTTGGAGGATGATTTAAAAGTAGCAAAAAGTTGACATCCTGGTGTTTTCTTGGGAAAAAATAAAAATAAAGTAGAAGTCAACGAGCATATAGATTGTGACTAAAATTTGACTTGTACTTGCAGGGAAAGGACCATCTTTAAATGGTCAAAAATTTTGAGCTCTGTTTTCCTGGATGTCAAAAGTTGAAAAATAATTTGTTATTAGATTTGTAGTAGAATCCGATCAAATATAAAAACATTAATAATAGAGTTGAGAGGTTGGTTAAATTGATCTCTCTACCTTAAAGCCGTATCCGTTCTCTACAATTTCTAAAATCTATCTAGTGATTATCGTGAGAAGGCTACATCAGATGCTGTTTTGGTGATAGGGTAGAGCTAAATGTAGCGACTATACAATATATATATATATATATATATATATATATATATATATATATATATATATATATATATATATATATATATATATTAAATTTTAAATTTGGATCATTTATAGATTTGTGGGTGTCATGAGAAGGCTTCATGTCTTTGAAGAGACTACTGACAATAAATTTTTGGTCTATATGTTTGATAGCAGAACGGGGTTGAACTTCTCATGGTCTAGAGTGCACAACAAGTGGAGGTGAAAAGAGAGATGGATAGAGGACGGAGTTGGAGTAGAAATATGAAGAGAGATGTGGAGGACAACTGGGGAATGTGTAAGATGAAGAGGGCCATTGTTGGGATTTTCTGGGAGTAACTTTTGACATAAGATGGTTTGGATGGGAATTGTTGATGAGGTAGGTTGAATGGAGAAGTTTGATGAGGCAGAAGGGGAAAATGGGAATGCTGAGACATGACATGTTATTGCTACCCTTAAATAAAGAATATTACTTGAATATTATCATTAACTAATGGAGGGGGTTATTTGAGATAACTTAAATATTTAAGGGGTTTATGTAGAATATTAAAGATTTTTTTTTTTTTTTTTTTTGGGGTGGGGTATATATCAAAAGAAGGCTCAAAAGAAGGCAATTTCAAGAGAGCCTGGAAAAACTATAAAAAAATCAATGTTTATTGTTCTAAATTGTAGAACAACATTTTTCTTGTGTGTTCTTGCCAGTGTTCTATTTCAGACTTGTTTGCATATCCTATTGTTCATGCTCATGCTCTGGAGTCCATGCTCCCCAGTCTCTGCCTAAATGTGCAAGAAATGCATTTTTGGAGTCTAAATGATTGGCTGCGCCAATACACAAAAATGGTATGCTGAAATTGTTAGTACATTAATTAATGTGCCAGAATTGTAAAAAAGTAAAAAGCGCCTCATAATTTGATTACTATCTGCTGTTAAGTGCTTTTCTCATAGAATTATATTATCTCTTGAAGGTAAAACATATTTAATTCATAAGACATGTCTCCTGCAATTTCAGGAGAGATTCTTGCTGGACAATTTATGAATTTAGGGGCAAAAGTGATACTTTCTGCCCGCAATGTACCAGAGCTTGAGCGAGTTAAAAATGAACTTGCTGGTAAGTTTACATATATTGACACTTCTGTGTTCCATCTAAAAAGGACTAAGGTGTATTTTCATTACATGAACTTGGACAGCAAACTATGTAAGTTCTTCCTAACCCGTATGTTTTCACTTTTTCTGGTATGTATGTAGTTAAGTATCCATCCGACAGAGTTGAGATATTGCCTTTGGATTTGGCATCTGGTGAGGAGCCTCTCAAAAAAGCAGTGGAGAAGGCAGAGTCCTTATTCTCTGGGTCTGGTGTAGATTATATGGTGCACAATGCAGCTTTTGAACGTCCTGTAAGTGTTTCTATAACTTTCATATTAAGTGTTTCTATAACTTTCATATTGAGCTATATTTGTAATCACAACGACTTCACTCAAATTGAAATGTGATGTTTAACAATTCAAGATGTGGTTCATGTTGCTTGTGCATGCATATAATATGGCAAGCAATTGAATATCATGAAGAGCATGTTCTAACTACTTCAGTTGGTTTTATATTCATTTGCAGAAGAGAAAAGCTTTAGAAGAGAATGAAGAAGGGCTTCAGGTATTGCAAATCAGTTATATTCTTATGTTTTCAGAGTTCTATCTAGAAATTAAATTTTCCTGGAAATTTGGTCAAATAGGCAACTTTCAATGTAAATGTCTGGGAACAATAAATCTGACTCGACTTCTTGCACCTTATATGGTGGAAAGAGGAAAAGGCCATTTTATTGTGGTATGTTGATGAACTTTCTTTATTGGTTACTTTTTCTTTCATAGTGAATATGTCCTTTTTATTGCTAACTGAATTTTATTTGCAGATGAGTAGTGCTGCAGGAAAGTGTCCTGCACCAGGTCAGGCTATATACTCAGCTTCTAAGCATGCTCTAAATGGATATTTTCACACATTGCGTTCTGAGGTATTGTTTTTGTGAATTATGTGACTGGATGTTGATATCTGTTTATATGTTGATCAGTGTCCCGAGCACTAGAGTTAAAAATTGAGACAGACAAATGTTTGAGGCTACATTTCTTTTGTTCTCTTTAATCACACATCCTAACCCTGGATAGTTTCTTACTCTACGTATTGAATTTATCTATAATATTGCTCCTCTTACTTTAAAAACGCTACATATTTTTTTTAGTATCCCTTGGATCTTCTGGTATTTGTAGAAAGACGGAAAAATAACCATATTCCAATCGCAGCACTCCACTTTTCTGGGTGAATTGTAATCTCATAAGTTATGATAAGGAAGTGAGATATGAATACATTCAGTCCCCATACACTAACACATCCTACTAATAAGAAACAATTACATCATGTTATAAGTGTTATGTAAATTTAAATACAGTAGTAACAAGGTTTTGAATTCAAAAGTCAAGTTGAAACCTGAAACTTGTACCCCCTGTTCTTATTTCTTAAATTACTCCTATAAACAATTCTGCAAGTAGCAACGGATAGTTGTACAATTTGAAGCTCACATACTTTCTGTTGAAGTACATACTATATTAATGTCTGAACAATTTGTAGTACAAGTATGCATATATTTACATATCAATAATACTTGTTTATGCAAAAGTGTTAACTACCAAGGACTAAAAATGTAACCTTAAAGTTTAAACTTCTTCGAAAAATGAATAGAAATGTATAAGGAAGCATTTCTTCTGACCAGTGCCCAATAACAGTTTAAAATAAACACCCCCTTCCCCTCCACAAAAAAAAAAAAAAAAGAAAAAAAAAAAAAAAAAAAAAGAAGAAGAAGAAGAAGCCCCCCAACCACACTACCACCACTTCATACAAGAATTTTATTCTGGTCTGACACTGGAACTGACAATATTATTATATATTAAGAACCCTTTAGTTTCCTCCCTCCTTCCTCGTACAAGAATTCTGGCTCTGCTGCTGGAACAAACAATATAATATAAGTAAGAACCTGTAGTTTCTTGCCTCCCTCCGACCCTCGTACATTCTGGCTCTGCCACTAGAACAAACAATATTGTATGAAGTGAGAACCGTTTAGTTTGACTCCATAATTCTCATACCATAACAGACTTCAATTTTAGATAATAAATGATAACAATGATACTGATTATTATCATCTTTATGACAATTGACTCCTTCATTTATACTTTTGCAGTTATGTCAGAAAGGGATTAAGGTTACCATTGTCTGCCCTGGACCAATAGAGACATCTAAAGTTTCTGGATCAAGCTCATCTGGACAAAGTGGTTCATCTGAGGTTAGCTTCTTGTATCATGGTTTGATAATAGGTAGTTCTAAAAGTAAGTCAACTTGGAGTAACTAGAGCTACCATTTATTTAGCATTGTAATATAAAAAACATAGACACATTGATGGGGGACGAACTACAAGAAAATGGATAATTGGGAACGAACACTAAGAAATTTCAATCTAGAGTTTAAAACCCAAGAAAATTGTCGAGACTCTCTCCCTATGGCATCTCACCCAAAAGCACAGTGGCTACAAATGCTTCAATAGTAATATTTCATTATCAATCATCCCCCAATAACAAAGCAGTCTTGACTTTTTATAAGCCTACAACAATATGATTACTCTTGCCACAACAAATGTGGGACTAAAATAAGATAAATCAACCAATTACAATAACCAACTTAAATAAAATAAGATAAAATGACCTAACCAACTACAACAAACTAAGATAAAATGACCCAACCAATTAAAACAAACTAACCCACTAGATGTCCCCACCATTCCCCCGGGGTTGGGGAAAATTCAATCCTGTCAAGTGTAGATCTTCTTGGCTCTCAATTGGGCCATGGTGGTGGTCGTAGACCCAGCAAATGCGCATCAAGATTGAACCAAGGTGGCAGACTTTGATGGGGAAGAAGGGTCGAAGATCGGTGGCGACGGAGGAGCTTTCATAGTCGGGAGGCAGTGGGGGAGCCTTCATCATCGGGAGGCGGTGGAGGAGCCTTCATTGTCGGGAGGCGGAGGAGAGGAAGGGGAGGTGCTGCCGGCATTGAGGAGCTGGTGGCGGCGACATGGATCAGGTGCCGTTGAAGGAGAGGATGAATAGAACAATGGCGTGTCAGAATTTCTTCAAAGGGATTTTTGAGATTTTTTGGCAAGATTTAGAGTTGACAAGAGGAACTAGGATTTTGTGGAAATTTGGTGGAGGTTATGGTTTTATGAAACGTAAAGAAAAAGAGTAGGATTTAGCTCTGGTACCAAACTGATGGTGGATGAACTACAAGAAAAGGGATAATTGGAAACGAACATTAGGAAATCTTAACCTAGAGTTTGAAAGCCAAGAAAATTATCGGGATTATCTCCCTAGGGCATCTCACCCAAAAGCATACTGGCTACAAATGCTTCAATAACAATATTTCATTATCAATCATCCCCCAATAACAAAGCAGTCTTCACTTTATATAGGCCCACAACAATATGATAACTCCTACCACAACAAATATGAGACTAAATAAGATAAACCAACCAATTACAATAACCAACATAAAATAAGATAAAATGACCTAACCAACTAAAACAAATTAAGATAAAATGACCCAATCAACTAAAATAAATTAACCCACTAGATGTCCTCATCACATATAGCTACATCTCTTTTGTGGAAGAAATTACACGTTTATTCTGTTTTCCAAAGAAGTATAGCTGACAAGTACATGGAGAAATAATTGAGCATAATAAAAGGCTAAAGAAGTATTTGGGTTGTGAATCTGAAGCTGATTTGCTGAAGTTAAACAGCGACCTATTTGGATAGGCTAGGCATTCCGCAGGTGACTTGCTCATGAGACCTACTTGGATTGATAAGCTGACATCTACCATAATTCTCACCAAGTGATAACTGCTTTACTTGTAATTGTAACCAAAAACCATCCAGTCAACAAGCTCCGTTATAAAGATTACCAATTCATGTATACTAAGGGTATTCAGGATACCAATAAGAACCATCCATGGTCAGATTACCTTAGGGATGAATGTCTCTCGAATGAAATTTCTATTACAAGTAACTAAAGCACAGGGGTGACCACCACTTAAGACATGGCTGACATCTTTTGTACTTTTAGCTTGTGGCCACCACACATTCGGAGCTGATTGATCCATTTCACCTCTTGGGGCAATGACTGATTACTGCCTCAGATTTTAGATCTTTCACTTTTATGCTACCTTTGGCTGCAGTGAGGCATCTGCTCAGAAACATAAATCTTTATTTTGGTAGGTTTTTCCCAGGATCAGATACTATGCCGGAAGAGCAGGACTTGCCTTGAGTGCAAGGATTGCAGTTCTTATTTGTAAATCAAGTGGTTGGAAGAAGAATAATCAGTTTGAAAGCAACACACATGCACAAGGAAAGAGTATAAGAATAATATTGAAGCTTATTTGAACACATAACACCATGAATTCTTTTCGTCTTTTTCACTTTCAAAATTTAGTGTTCTTACCGTACTCGTGCTATGTAGCAAATAAATATAAGCTAATGACAAAACACCGAGGACAAGAAAGAATTATGGCTAGATATAGAAGATAAATATGCCAACCTTATTTTATTATTTAACAACCTCCATTCTGTTTGAACTCAGTGTTAGTATACTGCACTAAAAATCTATGCAGTAAGAGTCTGCCATATTCATTTCTGTACATGGAAATCAAGAATATGTGATTCCGTGTAACGGCCTAGTCTTTTCAAAACTAAAGTTAAAAAACGGTCATTCTGAGATTGAAAATTGATTATTTTTATATATTACTGACCTCCTAAAAGATTGAAAATTGTCCAAGTGTGATATGATCTTTTATTATTATCTTGGGTCTTGCTAACGAGTGCCCTAATGACAGTAGTTAACAAGCAATAAATGATCTCTTTTTGACAGCCAGCTTATTTCCAAAGCCAAAAGTTAGTTTTTTTAAAATATCAATTTTACCCCTAATTAAAAATTCATTGTATTCTTCTTCTTCCTCTCCAACCTCCCTCTTCTTCCAACCCAATACCGCTGTCCTATGTTTTTCACTATCCGGCATCGAGTTCGTGATCACCAAACTGCAACCTCTCTTCTTCATCCCAAGTCCCATCTCACCTCCTCAAAACAAAGATTGTTGTCATTTTATAAAGGGTTTGAGGAAGATTACAGTGATTAATAAAACAAAGGTGAAGTGCTGAGGGATATCCCCCAAAAAAAAAATTTGAAGAAGAGAAACTTGGATCTAGGATAAAAATACAACTTATTTATTTAAAGTGGATGAATTTGGAAATATTTTCATCTCATTTCACCCACAACATCTTCTTTCAACTTGGTCCATCCCGCAATCCAAATCCCTTCTTGTCCTCTTTCAAATCATTTGAATTCTCTCATTAATTAACTAATAAAAATATTTTTTGCAAATAATTTGTAATGTTTTATTTTTATTTTTATTTTTTGTTTTTGAGAGTACCAGTGTTCCTCCTCGTATACCCATTCCCTCTGCTCACTTCTCCGCCACCTCATTTGATGGCTGCAATGACGATGATACTTAGTGATTCCACTGTATCCTCTCCGATTGCACTACTCCTCCATCATCGGCATCATCTTCGGCCCCATCACCAACAACACTGACCACTTCCTCTGCTCCTTCGCTATCTCCTTCCTCTTCAACATGAACTTTGTCCTCATCGTCAGCAACCCTGACCCTTCCCGCCTTCCGTCCTGACCCTTCCCGCCTTCCGTCCTCCGCTCCTTCGCCACTTTGAAAGTTGTCTTCTTCTTGAGCTTGGCTTTAAAATCAGAGCTGACACTTCCAAATCATGGTATTGATTTTCCTCTTCTTTTCTTCTCTATCTTCTTTTCTTTTCTTGAAGCTTTTTCTGAATTTCCAATGGAGAGAAGGGACTATTTTTTTGTTTACAAGTGTGGCAAATGACATAATTAATTGTTGGCACATAAATGCTATGATAGTAAATGTCAACGAAGGGCAAAATTGTCACCATGAAAAGATTTACTTTTAATCTTGGAAACAATCAACCTGCTATCAAAAAATGACATTTTATTATTGTTAACTGGTGCCTTGAGGGCACTCTTTAGCAAGACCTTATTATCTTAGTGTATTGGACTTATTGAATGATGTTAAACATACTGCTGGCTCCCCTATATTTTATTTAATATGCAAACTGTGATTCTTTTTCAAGTTTTCTCAAGGGCGATCTATTGTTTTTGCTGTAATGTTTGAATTCTCAGGATACTGATCAAAACACGCTTGCTCCAAAGAGTATAAGTTGGAAAATTTTAGTCATGTTGTTCATAGTTCATGTGGTTAATGATGTTTATTTATGGAACATTAAATTATGGTAGACAGTTTTGTGGATGATATCATCACTCCTGTGTTTCAATATTTTTTCCAATATCTTTTGACAGAAGCGCGTGTCATCAGAAAGATGTGCAGAGCTAACAATTGTTGCCGCTACACATGGGTTAAAGGAAGCGTGGATATCATATCAGGTTATACTCTTTTCTTTTCTTTTCTTTCCACCCCTTTTGGAGTATAGGTTGTAGCTTGACACGAGGGGAACCCTAGACCTCTTGCACAACTATAAGATGCTTTAGCACTGTGATACAGTGGCACAGGGTTTGTTCTGGATCCCATATACTAGGAGACAGATATGCTCTTGGTGCTGGAGGTGTCTTTGAGACAATTCAATTTATACTGCTAGAACAGAAATCACTGAAATGTTTATCCTTTGGAAACATAAATGGAAACATATAGTGGGTGCAACCATAAATTAGTATTCACATTTTTCTTTACAATTTGGACTATCAATCATGATACTTTCTTTTACCATTAATTGACTCAATTTGAACTTTGAAATATACATCTTGCAGCCTGTCCTACTAGTTATGTACTTGGTTCAGTACATGCCAACTGTCGGTTATTGGTTCATGGACAAGGTATGTTTGATCAAATCCCTGAAAGTCCAGTGTCTTTAAATATTGATTTTTGCTGTATCTTTCACCTAATTCTACCTTGACCTTTACTTTGTTGATTTCTTTCCCACCTAATTCGCCTCGTCTCTTATTATCTTTCTTTTCCTCAGCTTCATTGTTCGACAGTTTCTCTTGAATGTCTTGATTCTTTCCTGAAATCTTTGCTTTAATCGTGATGTAGATTGGGGCAAACCGGCTGGATGCTGCAGCAAGCAAAGGCAATGCATACAGCTGGAAATGTTCTTTGGTCAAAAGAAGAAGAAAACATGATTGAATGCCTCAAGATCAGCTTGATTCAGGTCGATGGAACCAGTCTGATCTAAACAGATAAATTCAGGTCGATGGAACAAGAGAGCAACCTGTCTTCTGATTACCTTCTTCTCTGTCTCATTTGTATGCATTATTCAAGATTTTTGTTACATCGGTTTAAATTCTGCCTTCCCCTTCTCTTGTAATAATGGATGGCCTTTGATCTTATTTGGGTCCATATTCAATATTCTACTATAACATACAAACGTATGTTCCATGTATTTATCATAATACGTGTGTTACAGATGATGTTGCAGTTTGTTGGAAAATATGCAGAAACCAAAATCAAGCTAATTATTAAAGTTCAGCATGTGTGAATGTGTTATTTGTTTACATCACTGTAGTTCTAGTCTCTCCAGCAACCTGTAAAGATCAATTCTCCTGATATTACAGCTGAAATGTTATCCTTGGTTAACATAGTTGGATTATGTCAAGTGCATGTAGAATGTTAGTATCGGTTGAATGGATGCATACTCAAGATACAGGTTTGGAGAATGCAGACAGATCAGAATCACACAGATATTCAATATGACTATAAAATCTAAATTCAAGGAGACTACAACAAAAAGCGTTCTGGCAGTCCAAAAAAAGAGAGAAGACAACAATAAATCAGCAATCTAGATTTACATCACTGTCGTAATACAAAAACATCGATTCTTTACCATGTTATCGTCAATAACTCCAACTTGCCACAGAAAGTTCAAAAGTTCAACCGAAGAACAAAAATCAACAGATCAGTTGACCTGCATTTAACCCTCCATATCATGAATTTGAGAACACACAATATTCATTCTGCCAAGCAAACGTGACCTTCATTTTCCCCACGGTTTCATCAAGAACTTGAGAACGCGTAAGATTCATTCCACCAAGCAAACTCTAAAACATCCAAAACCAAAACAACACATCAGAGAATAGTGATCGAGACCCAAAAGGATATCAACCCAGAGCATGCTGCATAGTTATGAAACCAAATGCCTCTTCATTAGAAAAAGATTTCCTACATTGGAACATACAATAGAAACACACTCAAAAAGATACATATAGGTTCTTATAGTGATCCCAGAATTCTTAACATACCAATAAGATCAAGCAAAAAATGTCAAGGGGAACGAGAACATATCCAAGTTTTCTCAGCTGTGGACTAGCTAACTCTAAACCATTTCGCTCAAAAAGCTTCAGACTTGAAGTTCTGTAACAGTTACAGTAGGAAAATTTAACCCGAGGAAACATGGCTCCAGCAAGATAAAAGTGCAAAATAATGAACTATCAGAACAAGCTTTCTAGAATGCTAAAGATCAACATAACAAGTTCAGAGCCATCCTGCCATGCTGCTTCAAAGCTCTTGGACGGTCAAACCTGCAAAAGCAACAAAAACATGTTAAATCCAATAAACAAACAATTTTGACACTTACCAATAAAACTAAATCAAGTATAAATTATACGGTAACCATTCAAACTAGATACACCAACAACCACAAGATGTCTACAAAACAACCAATCTACAAATTTATGGATCAACCAATCTGTTCCCTTATCGATCATGCTCTCTTAGAAGTGATGCCCCCACAAAATAAGTTTCATCATTGTTAGTCAGCAAGGAAAAAGGGGTAGATTGTCACAATACTCTATGGGATTATCATTGCAAAAATAGATACCCCCCCTAAGCTTTCATTTTCATCAATTTACACTATCAATTTTTGCTTGCAGATTTCACTTCTGTTCTTAACTGAAAAGGCAAGCCAAAAGACATTGGTTTATACAACCATACGCAAGTTAAAAAAATTGCACCTTTTTATATCTTATTATATAGAATTTGAAATCTCATGTTTACTTTCACATTTTGTGATCTCTGACATGATTAAATTTGTCGTTGCAATAATTACTTTGGATGCAATAATTACTTTGAGTACAATAAATATTTAAATTTTTTGCTTTCAAACAAAAATAAGAATCATCATTCTGTCTTACGCTAACTAAATAACCCGATTTAGACTTGGCTCCATGATCGATAGCAGTGGCAATGTTCAAAAATTTAAACAGCACAAAGGCAGATTGGTCAAAAGAAGGGTCAGATAACATCCTGACTCCAATGGACGTCATGGTAATTGGTTTTGGCAGCCGGGGTCAAGCGGTAAAATTAGAACATCAAATGCAGAAGAAAACCTAGAGTTGGCTTTCAGTAATCTATCTCGCATACACAAAACAAAGGTTTTACTCATTGAACCTATTATGCAGCAGGGAAAAAAGGAGAAAGGAACCAATAAAAAAACACAAGCACATCAAAAGTTTTACTCATCGAACCTAATACATAGCAGTACAGAAAGCAACATATAAAACAGCACAAGAATTGCAACAATTGAATTCACAATATGGGTTTTGGAACAATGATGGGCAACTCTTGAAATCATCTCAAGAAAATAAAGCTAACCGACAACATCTTGGTCAAGAACGACTACATTGACTACAGAAGAGAACCTAAACCAGAACAAGAAAGCACATTGTCTTATTGTCTCACATCCATCCTTAACTTAGTAACCACCAACAATCACATAAAAAATTACCAGTTTAGTAGAAAACTTTGAAACATCGTGATTGCCAATCTTTACAGTGAAATGGAACTTTCATCATGTTAGAACTTAGAACAGACCGCAGGTCACAGGCTGTTAATGAAATGCTAAACAATAGCAAAGGTGTTTAAATGTTTCATAAATCCACTCCTTTTGCAGCTTCCATGATTCAGAAGCAATTAGTAATAAACGTACTTCAAAGACTCATATGGCACTTCCTTATATTCTGCAAGGCATGTTATTCACGTGATGCATATATAGTGAGTATATATTACAAAATAATAGACCAACAACACATGTGCCAAAACTTGAAGAAAATGCCCAAATTCACCATTTAACTTATTTGAGTCAAAAAAGCAGTAAACATCACAACTATTAACCCCATCTAAGATTTCAGACCCAACTAATTCTACATGCCTATATGTATAAACACTCGATCAGACAAGTTATATTTGTGCATACAAACAAAATCAAACATAACAAACAACTTTCAAATAAGCAGCACTACAAATTAAATATTCAATTTTAAAGGTACAAGCAAACAACCTGGGGGAAGAGATTGCTTCAGCTTGTCGGCCTTCTCGGCGTCGTGCACGCACAATGTGTAGAGGTACTTGGAGCAGCGGACCTTGAACTTGACCACATCCTTCCTCCTCTTGATGTTCACAGACCTCGCGTCCTTCCTCCTCGCTGTGAGAAGGAAATCCTTGATCTCGTGAATCTGCTTCGGCTGTTACACATCCAAAACACCCAATTATGGGCATTCCATCATCTAAAAAGACTTCTTTTTTATTTGCAAATAAGTGAAAAAATAAAAGGGTTAACTTAAATCAACATGATCTCAAATGGGCTAGAATTTTAAACCTACACCAATCTGAAACGAGTTGGAATTTGAAGCATCAACTATGAACTAATGTAGTAATCATTATGAAATCGTAACAAAAATCTATATTCAGAAATCTACAGACGCTTCAAGTAGAAAAATATTAAAACTTTATTTACGAAAAAAAAAAGATTAAGAAATTGAATAGAGACACACCATTATTGTTGTTGCGACGGATCGAGATGAGTTGTTACGCTCGTCGGCTGCTGCTCACAAGAACCCTAAAACTCAGTGGGGTTGACGAAACTTTATAAAAAGGTTAACGAGATTTGAACTTACTCGAATGCCCTTGAGGTAGCCGGCTGTCGATTCATGAAATGTTTGATAAATTCGGGCCTTCAATTGGGTTGCATCCTCTATCACTACCTGGGCTGGGCCTTAAGGGAACGAATTCAGGCCTCTTCCATGTTAATCTGACAGCGAGCTATCAATATTGGGTTAATATGGGTCATTAGGAGACAGATTAATAACAAGAAATTAGTCAGCCCATTGGACCTTGGTGTGACATTAGACTTTGGTATGAGCTACTGAAGGAAACATAATAATAAAAGTTTTAACTTAAATTTTGGCATGAAACAAACTCTTCAATCTATATTTGCAAAAATCACCTTCTTTTTTTTTTTTTTGGGGGCTAATTAACTCAACTGCTGACGGAATTCACTGGTGACTTCCGGGAGCAAATTTGCAGAAATCACTTGAAATGGAAAGTAAGCAGCCAACATTTACATAGAAAGGGTCTCATCTCATGGTTAGTAAAATTCCTTTTCATAGAATTTCTTATTGAAATCTAAAATTATTTATGTTGACTCAGTAATCATTGATCATACCTCATTGTTTTGGCATAAGCAAAGGTATACTTCTTTGAAATCACCTGGGGGGGTGAATAGGTGATAGTTATACTAAGTGGCAAATAATGCGGATTAAAAACTAATTAACAATAAATACAACAATATTAAAACTTGCAAGGAAGTAAACAAATAATAGAGCAAGTAAAGGAGAGAGAGAGTTTAGAGATAAGTGGACAATCGCAAACACGAGAATATGTTTCGAGGTTCGAGCCACTGCTCTACGTCCCCGCCTTCAACACGATGAAGGATTTTCACTATGCTTGATCCCACTGGATCGTCAATATAAGTTCTCACTAGAACTCTTCGGACACACTTGTCCTCTCTCACGGTGCCGCAACACCGACTTAGAACTCACTAGCTCGCTTGAGGCCGCAACCTCTACAACTTCTCAATATGAAGAAACGGTGATCAACACTTGACCACAAACAAAGCTCACTTGCACAATTCTATAACCAAGATGAGGAGATGAAACTTTAGGGATTGTGTGGTGCTAAAACAAGTAGAGAAGTAGAAGAGAAGGCTTCAAGCTAAAACACAAAGGATTGAAAATTTGGCTCAAGAAAATTCTTTTTGCTAAAAGGCTAAACTTGAGAAATTTTGATTTTACTCTTGTAAATGTTGTGTTTGAGTTGTAAAATACTCCCACTATTTATAGGGGATGAAAACAGGGTTAAACAAGCCAAAATATTCATTGGGAGAAGCCCCAACAAAAGACAAACCAAAAATAGCCGTTGGAATCTGTCAGCAGATTCTGACTGCTGTCGGTCGACCAAGCCGGTCGACCGCCAACGATCGGATTTTCGACCGTTAGGAAAGCGGTCGACCGGGCCGGTCGACTGAAGTCCCAAACAGAGAGTGACAACTCTCTGTCGGTCGACCGGGCCTGTTGACTGGAACAAACAGAGAGCACTGCTCTATCTGCCGGTCGATCGGGACGGTCGACCGATGTGCACAATGCACATTGGTGCATGTTGGTCGACCGCCCGGTCGACCGACAGAATTCTGCTCTGCCAGCGGTCGACCGTGCGGTCGACCGACTAGGCCAAAAGTCAAGTTTTTGAAAACTTTTTGAAGTATAAATTTTTTAATAAAAATTTCGTTAGACGGGTAGATACAAAATAGAGTTCTATGGCTAAGAAAGATCAAAGTGTGATCATAGATCAACACCAAAACAATTTGAACTATATTTTGATAAAAAATTTTTTTCTAAACTTAAAAACCGTTTTTCCAAAAACTTGTTTTCCAAAAACGAATTTTCCAAACTTCGTTTTTCTGAAACTTGATAATAAATATTGTAATAAAATTTTGTTTGAAAGTATGAAGCAATATCAAATGTGTGTGTGTGGCAATCCCAATGTTATCAACCTCTATCATCTCGGTTTTGACAAATAGACTATAAATCCTAACTAAAAAGAAAAATGCAAAGATACAAATCTTGTATAGTCTTCTCAACTTGTTTGATTGATCATTGAGCTCTTCTAGTGTGCTCGGCTCTGGAATCTAAATCCTCGCGGCTTCCAAATGTGAGTCTTGTGTAGGAGCCGTCAATCGACCTATGTTTTTACCTGAAACTTAATTTAAACAACTTTATTAATACTTAACTACATATGGTTTGTAATCATCAAAACTTAGAGCTAATGGCCTTTGGGTCAACATTCTTAACTTCTGCAAAGGTATATTTCTACTTTCTCCTTGAGTTGAAGAACCGTGAGAGAGAACTGCCATCTATGGACTGAATATTCATTGCAAGAATACAAATTAGTAAAATTCAACCTCTTGGAATTTAGTAAATTTTTGTATAAACAAGCACCCCTTCTCTTCTTGATAAAAATTTTGAGGGAAAAAAAAAAGAATTACATGTTTCATTGAAGAGAAGATAACGAAACTATATACAAATACATAAATACCCCAGCAGGGTGAGAGCAAGAATCAACAAAAGTGGGTGAAAAGTACTGCATTATTGTTACATTGAGGGAACAAAAGCACATCAAAAATGAAATCTGAAGCAAGAGTATGTGATGGATCCCAATCTGGAAAGTTTAGAACTGACAGAAGACTAGCAAAAGTAGTTTTACTGTCAGGCTCTCGCGTCTACAAAAGAGTCATCATCCTCATCTTTCTCATGCCAATCTCACCTCCCTCCTGCTTATGTTCGCGAGCATCCAGTCTCCACAGTTAGCACGGTTGCTTCACAGCAACTCCTGCCCATCAGGATACAAGAGAGAAAAAATGAGATGAAATGGCCCAAAAAAGCAACACACTCATTCCGCGCTAGCTGTAACACCCAAAAGGTTCAAAAATCAAACAACAAAAACATCTCGTATCATATCAAATGTAAGATTATCTGAAGAATTTACATGCTAATATCTTGTTGCATGTTAAGATGCTTTGAGCTCTTGAGATTGCTAGGAAATTCTCTCTTTTGTCATAACAACAAGATTGTGAAATGAAATAAAACAAGGTAGACCAGATGCAAGCAACTTGTATTAATCAATGTCCTCCAAATTGATCATCTGGTCATTGAATGTGGAAGAACTTACTGACTTCTTACACATCTATCATGAGTTCTACAGAAGGGCTATGAACCCAAATCAAACAAATTGTCCCATACAATTATAAGAATACGCAACTAATTTAAAATGTTGAAAAGGATCATGCATAGAAGCTAAGCATATGAAACAAATCGGATGCCTGCTACTTAACCATATAAGAAGCTATAATTGCTACTGCTATACTTTGAAGATGATAGCTGTTTATGAATTAAACGAATGAAAACAATAAATAACCAAGTATTTGACGCAATTCTAAGATTCGATTAAGGGGTTGTTTGTTTCGTCGTAAAAGTTTGGACCGTAATTCGTAAAAGACTTAAAGCAACTCAACTACCACTCATTTGCAACTCAACTACCACTCACTTACAGCCCACTTACAGTTAATTTTGTGGTCATGCAAATTTGTGTTATTCTTTTATGTTAATATTAATTTTTTAATATTTAACATTTTTAGTATTTATTTGCAATATTAAAACTTTTTAAATCGCCAAATAGTTAATTTTGTAGTCAACTTTTCACTTATGACTTACACATTACGACAACCAAATACCGTAAAACACAAGATACTTTCTCACTTACAACTTTATATTACAAATCAAACACCGTAAAACTTACATGCATGTAACTCATTTACAACTGCAAAAGACTTTACCAATTACGACTTATGAATTCCGGCCAATTATGACAACCAAACAGATCCTAAGTTAAACAATGCACAATGAACAAAGTTGCGGAGCTATAATGGCTATCAAGTTCAATATATCAATTGATAGAGAATAAGAAATGTACAGTACTTGCATTGTCACTTTGTCAGTGCTCAAACTCCTGTTCACACACCTTTAATTAGGTCTCTTTCTGGCCCATTATGTCCACAGCAACATCTCACGCTTCTATGATCATAGATCTTCAAACAGTTTACTTTATCAAGACCCAAAAAAAGCAAACCTCTCCCTTTGCAAGTTTTCTTATCAAAGCTTCCGTATGGGCTACAAAAGCTAGTGCTCATCAATGGAAAATAAAAGCAAAACAATGATTCCCATGACAAATGCTAGGCAACACACTGTTGAAACTGTTTAAGATTGTTACTACACTAAAAACAGCTACTCAATGATGCAAAGTGTATTTGAGCCATGAAAACAACGTTAGGCATGCTGAATCACTGTTTACTAAGACTAAAGTCACCAATCAAGCTTCTAGGTGTTGTTATACATGGAAAAGCACAATCTATTTAGATTCACAACAAGCACTTTGAGAGAATTTGGTTTGGTAGGAAATGAATTTGAACCCTAAAGTAACCGACTCGGATTCTATGGACAATCCAGTATCCAAAATCTTGGAAAGGCTGGCTTGCGAGGAGCCACATCAGCATATGACCGCGATATTGACCCTCCTGCCAACCACCGTTTTGAAGATAAGCATGTTGCATGATCCATAGGATCCAAACCCTAAAGTTACAATAGTAGGGAGGCATGTACTAGCTAGGGCTTTACTTTTAGTCAAAAATCCTATCTAAATCCCATCCACCACCATGTGGTCCATTATAGACCCCTTATATATGGCATATTAAAGGCAACAACTTGCCCTTTTAAGGGCACAGGCCACTTTGCTTAGAGGGATTAATCATTACCCTAAACTATTCTTTTGCATAATATGATATTGCCTTCATGGATATAATATACTATTGCTAGCCACAATAAAACCATGGGTCAAGAATAAAAAATAAGTCAATTAATTATTTATGGGGCCCTTAGCAACACAAGAATCATTAGATTATTTATTGCAATTTAACTATTAGATCCTTGAATCAACTTTATATTGTAAGAAAATTTTCCATGGGATTCTTGTTTTCTCAACTATGCCTTTGATCAACAAGCTCATTCTGATTATGTTTTGAGAATGGCTGATCTTGCTGAATTCTGATATGGTTATGCTTAGATTTTGAGTCAAAATCACCGCGTAAAAGGTTTAAAATTTCACTTAAGATTAAATGAATTTCAAAGAAGAAATTAGTTATTTGAAATCTTAACTATATGTTACTTGCAGATAAGAAACCTCCAAAACATGACAATTGGGCCTTAGGCGTTCTAGTTCAAGTAATTAATAACAAGGATTCCAAATCCAACCATAAACTTTTGTACTCACAGTGTATGGATTCAGAATCTCAGATTCTCTCAGCGCACACAATATACATTATCTAAAAAAAGAACAAAGAAAAGAAAAAGAAACATACACAATATACCATATGAATCTGCTTCAATATAATATTTTTTTTTTCCAAATGCACCTACATCCAAACTGTATTGCAAAACTGGGAATAGATCCCAAAACATGTAAAGAGAGAAATCATCCCAAATGAGGCAAAAAAGGAACAGTCAAAAGCATATCCCCTAGACTCAAACAAGTAAGAATAGAAGGGATGTACACATCAGACCTGATGGAGAACTCCAAACTAGCTCCATAATAATCCCAAATTTGTTGTCTCAAAGGATCATAGAAGCCTAAAAAATGACAACTCTAGCTAGGGTTTCCAAGCTGATGCCCACACAACTGGTTCCTCCTTCCATGCCAGGTAGAGCCCCGGCGACGAATCGCTTTGAGCAGGCACGAGGGACCACCCAGCCCGATATCTCTTCAATAGGGCCTTCACATCGTCTACGGCATCGTCACTGAATGCAGCCGGAGAGAAGGCCTCCATCATCCTCCCACACCACTGACTGCCTCTCTCTCTTCTCTCACAATCCCCACCACTGTCTCCGGCACACGCCAAAACATTCAGAATGCTCCTAGAGCTTTCCCTCTCCAGCATAAGCCCCTCATTGCTAGTAGGCACAAAGCTCTCTTCCATCATCTCAAAGAATACCCCATAAAATCTCAAGCATTCCTCAAAGCACTGGACAAAGTCATCCGCATTGCTAGTAAAATCAGCTTCTTCCTCCACAACAGTCACCACTTTAGGCCTAAGATCGCGAAGCAACCGCACAAAATCTCTCCTTTCTTCAGCTGCAACCCTGCACAAGGCCCCAATACAATTTATCGCGACAGCCTCATCCTCTCTCACACCAAAGTCCTCCTCCTTGAGCTCGCTTAACCTTGAGAAACCACTCACCACTTGGAATTCAAAGGGGACTCCCATTAACCTTGCAAACTTCTCCATCCTCTGTCCAATCTCCTTCATAACAGACCCCCCCATGCTGGCTGTAACAACCGCCGATAACCTCAGATGAGGCGTCTCATCATCACGGGTAGCCAAGGATTCAAGCAAAGTAGGCCACTGGGTGCAATAGGTGTTGCTTATATCGATAATATGAAGTTTAGCCTCTCCTTCTAAGGCCTCCAAGATTGCACCATTGGACGCCACATGACCAAAAGTAGTCCATGGGCTCACCTCTTGGAATTTTAGGATAACCTTTCGAGCAGACTCGAATGAATGGCTCTTCTCTGCGACCGATACCAAGGTATTGTAGCATCGGTCACCAGAGTCGGTGGCCCTGCAAAAGAGAGCTTGCAAGAAGTGAGATACGAGCTTCTGATCGCAGTCTCCGTAGGGGGAGGCAAGTTCATTCAACATCCAAAGAAGGTGTTGGATGCGGCCTGAATCCTTGTCAGAGATGGCCTTCGCACACTCCCTGAGTAGTTTTGCAGCCCATTTGCTGCCTGAAGCACTGGGATCAGCAATCTCCAAAGGGCAGCTTGTCGATGAGGGATGGAAGTGGTTGTTTGGATTCTGCATGTTGTTAATTACTCGGTGGTCATGAGATTGTTTGGTGGAGTAGGGAGAGTAGGAGAGGTTTGGTGTGTGAAGTCTGATATCCATGTAAAGGGTTCATGTGTTAATTTCCAAGGAGACACAGAAAGGGAGAATGATTAACTTTAAAACTACTAAATGTTCATGGTACAAATCCTATTTTAAGATGTCCATGTCAGCTTATGGGTCATTTGCTAAGAAACAATAGTTTAGACCACTATTATATTACATATTACCATAATTGTCATCATACAATTGTCTCTTGTACTAATAAATTATCCGAGCATTCGTTGAGTATTAGGAATAATCTCCCAGTCGGCCATTTGGAATTTTAATTAATTATGGTTACATCCATGAAAAATATTTATAAGAGTATACTTCATAACCATTGAATGACTGAAATAAATGTAGAGAATTAGGATTCTGTCGAGAAAGAAACTACAATTATTAGTAACAAATGTTGGTGTCCTCTTTCTAAGTGCACCATAGTAATTCAACAGATAGTTGTAAGCTTCAGATAAGACTACTAATTTAAGAAACTAATATGATAACAATAAAAGAAAAATCTCACCTCTTCTAAAATTTCAGATACTTGTGACAGATAGCGGCTTCTTCTGTTATTCTTTTCCCTCTCTCTTGATAGCTATAGAAACCTAAAAATGAAAGTACAGAGTATAACAAGAGCCTAAAGAAACAAGTTTGCGGGTTGTTAGGAACTAATGACAAGTTCATGACATCATAGTACACACAAAGAAATATTTAGGAGTGAATAATTTTTGCAAGTGTCATATATAAAAGACATGAACCCAGAATTTCTTGTCCAGCCTTCATTTTTAAGGGCCAACTTCTAGTTTTATTGGTCACCAATCACCCTCATACATACGTAAAAGATTAAAAGCCAATCAATATAAATTCTAAAGCCTTAAACACATCCAAATGATTATAAGTTCTTAAAAAGAAGAATTAAAATACTTTTAATTTACTGAGCTGTAAAAATCTCTTTTATCTTAACAATATATATACCCAGACTAATTAACCATGAAATTTCCTATCAAATAAGCATCTAAAATATGATACAGCAACCTTGTACCGTCCAAAGTGAAACAAAGCAAACTGTGTTCCACCAAAAAAATAGGCCAACAAAAGGGACAATATATTCATGTACTCTTCTTGTAAGGATTTCAATTATGAGTCAAATGACGTTTCTTTGTGGCATAGAATTTATGTAGATACGCCTATAACAATGTTAAACAACAAGAAATCAAACATCACAGAGAGAAAGAGAGAGAGAGTTTAGGGTTTTAAAAGACTAATAATCTAAAGACAAGGGCATCTAAAAGGCTACTTTATTCCTCACTGATGATTGCAGATGAGGACAAGACCCAAGCTATTTTGCTCCCATCATTAGAAAAGTATCACGCCAAAGTCCCACGTTTGAATGAAAGAGAAGTTGGTGGCCTTTTGGGGATTCCATTCCTGTGGCCTGAAGAACTACCAAAGGCTTTATCCCTATGCTAATCAGACTGTCAAGTACTAAAATGAGCAGCTAAAGGTAAACAACTTCCCCACATGAGGACCCATGCAACAATTCTCAACATAAAAGAGTTTAGCAGTTCTTTGTGATGATTTTACTTGCCTATTCCAGCAAAAAGAACAGTTGGGTTTGCAACAGCCTTTGAAACATGAATCTTCTTGGGTTTGGCATTGTACTATATTGAGATATATGGTCTTAACTAGTGTTTAATTCCAAACCTTGAGAGATTATCTAATCTCTGATGGTATAAATTTAGCAGTTTGAAGGGCTATTGTATCAATATAAGCATGGAATATGTTTTATGTTCTTTCTCATTATTCCCCAACTCTAAATTGCTCATCTTGCATAGATACATGGCTCAGGTATGTGTCGGGAATAAACTGATATCCATGACTCCAAATATCTTGAGATTCTTAAAATTAATGCTGTGATAATGACATGAATTTGCATATATGGTTTTCTGAAAATAAAAAGGGGATATCTACAGGCATAAGAGGAGATTTTCTCTTGGATGATATAAAAATTTCCAATACCCTCCCGCGAATGATCCATACTGTCTATATCTCTTCTTGCCCAAAACCACATATAAATAAAACATCAAGTGATCCGAAAACTTTATAACTGCAAAGATCGAGATGAAAGAGTTGTCCTATCTTATTGATGTGGGCATTGCCCCAAACAGATACAAAATTTTAATTAGAGTCTAATACTAATACTAATTATATCTCCTATCGCTCCCCCTCAAGCTGGCCCAACTTGTCACAAATAAAATCTACCCTTATTTTACCAAGTGGTTTGGTAAGAAGATCTGCTAACTGGTGTCTTCATGATACATGTTTGGCCACAATAATCTTATCCTCAGTCTTCTTGCGAAATATATGACAGTCAATCTCAATATGTTTTGTTCTCTCATGGAGCACGTCATTTTCAGTAATGTGTATTGTTATCTTGTTGTCACCATACAGTCTCATGGGGCACTCTGAGGGAAAATCAATTTATATTAATAAATCTTTCATTCAAATTAGCTCTAATGTCACATTTGTCATTTTCCCTGTACTTTGATTCTGCACTGGACCGAGAGACCATACTTTGCTTTTTACTTTTTCATGCACAAGATTTTCTCCAAAAAAAGACATAATATTCTGTGGTCGACCTCCTATCAAAAGGGCATCCCACCCAATTCACATTTGAGAAACCTGCTACTCGAGTATGTCCATAATCTGAATAAAGAAGATCTCTTCCCTGTACGCATCGAAAAATCACAATTGCAAAATTCTTTTAATTGAATAGAAGATTACAACGGATACAATCCGATTACAAAAGAGAGAAAATCTTTTGATTGATTCTCCTCTTTATTTAAAGCTGGGTTCTTCATGTGGCGGTGGAGAGTGAGTCTTTTTCTCCGTTGACCGGCCGAACGCCAAATTCCTCTTGTGGATCCTCTTTGGATCAACTGATGGAGTAGCACAGCTCCTATCAGTAATGAAATCTCAAAGAGATTTAAAGAACTTGAACTCAATAAGTTAACAGAAAGAGTTGAACTCTTTCTAGGCTTCAAGCGCTTCAAGACCGAACTCCCTCTTGCCTATGGCTTCTTAGATTCCTTCACCAGGACTCTCCTCTTCAATCCCCTTTTTTAGAGGTCCCCCTCCATAGGTCCTCTTACATCCCCTTAGAGAGGTCTCCTCTTTTTCTGTCCTTTTTTTTAGCTATTCATAGCTATTTATAGAGGAATTGGGGTGTAACCAACCCCTTAAATCTCTCCATAATGAGAAGTTATTCCCCATTATGTGGAGAGAAAATTGGAGTGTAACTGCCCCGTTAAAACTCTCCAATAATGGGGATTAATTTCTCCTTTAAGTGGGGAGAATGTGGGAGTGACTGACCCAGTCATGACTGACAGTTACAGTAGAAACGCGGGTCTCGCGTTGAACATGGACCTCACTCTGATGTTAAGACGCGGAGCTCACAACCTTACGTCTGTGTTAGAACGCGGAGCTGCTCAGGCTTGCGTTTGAGTTGAAATGCAGAGCTGGCTAAGGTCCGTGTTTGACAAAGGACGCAAGGTCCGCATCTGGTGACCTCCGCGTCTGAGAAAGGACGCGAGGTCCACGTCAGGCGATCTCCGTGTCTGAGAAAGGACGCGGGGTCTGCGTCTGGCGACCTCCGCGTCTGACAAAGGGCGCGAGGTCCGCGTCGAGGCTGAAACGCGATCTCTGCGTCTGGGAGGTTCGCGTCTGAGGCTTTGTCTTCAGTAATTTTTTGATAGCCTACAGAACCTCCTCCAAAGTTTTCGAAACTCCGTGGTTGACTGGAACGGATTTTGAAATACTTTGGACTTCGGTTGAATCTGAACTTTCTGTAATCGGACTGGCATTCTTCTGAGAGGCAGTCTCGAGCTTGATCTTGTCTGGATTCTGGTCTTCGTGAGTGTACTATTGAACTGCTTAAAACCTCCAAGAAAGATCGTTGTAATTTGATTGTCGGTGTACTGTTGAACCGGTGGAGTTGTCAATTGCCTTTGCCAGTGTATTGTTGAACTGATTGTAGTAGCAGAGACATACTCTTTGTATTGGAGGGGAGAGAGGACGTAGCTCTCACAGACGTGGTTCTGGCACACTGATCAAATGGAGACGCGAACTTCACCAAAGTTGAGATGCGACTCTCAATTGTTATAGAGACGTGGCTCTCAATTTCTATAGAGACACAACCTTTACTTGCTGTTGAGACGCAACGCTTAAGTATATTAAGACGCGGCTCTGTACTTGAGACGCGCAGTTCACGCTCAAAGCTTCTTTGAAAGAGTTTAATTGTTAGAGGTGTGATATTAACTTGGCAAATTAAATAACTCTACTTGGAGAATTTTAGAAGGTTACTGTCAGAGGTGTGATGTTAACTTGACAGTGAGATCTGGACTTGTGTTTTGAACAAGTTTTGTGGACTTGCTATTCTATTGATGAGAATAACAAGTGGAGCTTGATCCGCCAGGAATTATATCCGAGTCTACGTCAGATGTTTAGTGTTAACATGACTAGTACTCTGCTGGAAATCAATGGAATAAAAGTTACTGCTAGAGGTGTGATATTAACATAACAGTATTGATTTTCCGTAACATAAGTGGACCTGTCATTCTGTTGGAAAGAATGGCAAGTGAGATTGGATTTGTTGAAGATCCATGAAAATTTTTACCGTCAGAGGTGTAATGTTAACATGACGGATTTGAGTTTGCAATTTGAGCAAATTAAATTGTCAGAGGTGTGATATTAACTTGACAAAGATGTGTGCTAGAGGTGTGATATTAACTTAGCAGTACAAAAGTAAGAAGATCATTGTCATAGGTGTATTGTTAACTTAACAATGAAATGCATGCTAGAGGTGTGATATTTAACTTAGCATTGAAAGGTCCCGTTTTCACTGAGAAAATCGGGGAGATCACTGTCATAGGTGTAATGTTAACTTAACAGTGAAATGCATGCTAGAAATGTTATATTATCTTAGCATTTGACATCTCGGCTTTGGACAAAAAGCTCGAGGAAAGATCATTGTCATAGGTGTAGTATTAACGTAACAATGAAATGATGCCAGAGGTGTAATATTAACTTGGCATTGAATGTCTCATTTCCGGTGAGAAAATCGATAGAATCGCTATCATAGGTGTAGTATTAACTTAACAGCGATGTATATTGCAGTATGAGCAACTTTAGTCAGAAGTGTAGTATTAACTTGACCGAGAGATTCTGCGATTTGAGCAGTTTGGTGGACTCGCCATCCTTTTGAAGAGGACTGACAAGTTAAAATTTTGGTCAGAGGTGTGTTGTTAACTTGACCGGGATTTGTCTACTATTAGAGGTGTGATTTTAACATAACAGTATTTTGAGTGGACTTGTCATTCTATTGAGGAGAATTGATAAGTGGAAGTTTTACCCCCTGGGATACATCAAAGTCTTACTGTCAGAGGTGTGATGTTAACATGACAGGTTCGATTTGTAATTTATTCCACTGGAGAAATTGAGGGAACTCACTGTTAGAGGTTTAATGTTAACTTAACAGTGAATATGCCATAGGTATAACGTTAACTTGGCATGTTTGATCTGTGATTATTTCACTGGGGAAATAGTGACAGAATTTTGTGGTCCTACCATTCCATGGATGGGAATTGGTAAGGGATTTTGGAGGGGAAGGCAGGATCAGGTCCCTCAAGGTTTTTAGCAAACCTTCAGCTATCAATGGATTTGATGTGCCTTTACCAACTACCGTTTGAGTTGGGTTAGCCATGCTATTCTCCTCAGCATGACGAGTTGTCGAGATTTTTTTCGTTGGGCTTAAAAGCTAACTTTTTCCTCTATCTTTAGCCGTCGAAGGCGTCATATTGTTATTCCACAGATAACTTCTAAAATCATGCTGAGATTAAAAAAATATAAACTCTGCGGGGAACTTATAGGGAGATCGGCGTTCCCTTGAGTACTTATTTGATCAGAGGTGTGGTGTTGAACTTGATCAGGGAAGAGCTTCTCGAGGTCGACCCATTTCTCGATAGAGCCGGCAGGAAACTTCATGAACCATTCAAAGGTAACAAAGCTGGCAGGCTCATTCTCTGCAGAAGAGACGCGAGTCTGGCATAAAGACGCGGGACTCACGTTTTTGAGAGGAGACGCGGATCGTGCATTGCTGAACGTCGCGTCTGTGAGGTGAAACACGAGCCTCGCATTCTAATGTAGAAACGCGGGCTTTGCATTCAGTTATAGAAACGCAGGCTTCATGAGCTCCGCATTTTGATACAGAGACGCGGGCCTCATGAGCTCCGCGTTTTGATATAGAGACGCGGGCCTCACATTTTTGCTGAGAAACGCGGGCTTCGCGTTCTGATACAGAGATGCAGAAGGATCTGAGATGCGAGTCTCGTGCTGCTCAAAAGAAACGTGGGCCTAAGCCCTGCGTTCTGTATCTGCTGAACAGATGACTTTTCAGCTTTTTCCATCTGTTGTCGACGTGTGTGGTGCCTTTGTCGACGTTCAACATTCCGGTTACGCTTCACGGGTTGTTAGGGACCCCCAGTAACCTGGAGGAATCTGGAAAGGAGAGGTATGGTGAGACGGGCCTTCATCTTCATTGGCCTCGCAGGTCTCGTGGGAGACATTGACGCGGGCCACATGTGCTGTTGCAGCCACTTCTGTCTGCTGACGACGAGCGCGACGCCTTTGCAGTCTCTCGGCGTTCCGATTGAGTCGCAGAGGTTGTTGGAACCCCCAACGTTCGAACTAGCAGTGCCTTGATAGAAGGATGGCGGGAGATTGGTCTCCATTGCCATCTTGACCGTGGGTTATGGCGTAGGTCTCTGAAGAGACGTTGGGGCTGACCACGTTGTCTCCACGGGAGACTCCTGAAGCTTTGGGGGAGTTCAACTTCTCTTGGCGATTCGATCATAAGGGATTTGACTGTGGATCCAAGCATCCAACGTCAGCTTGCGCCACTACTTTCTCGTTGGTTGAGAACGACAAAGGGTCCCCAGCGGAGTCGCCATCTTTTGTACGCGTCTGCAAAATTCTTTTAATTGAATAGAAGATTACAACGGATACAATCCGATTACAAAAGAGATGAAATCTTTTGATTGATTCTCCTCTTTATTTAAAGCTGGGTTCTTCATGTGGCGGTGGAGAGTGAGTCTTTTTCTCCGTTGACCGGCCGAACGTCAAGTTTCTCTTGTGGATCCTCTCTTTGAATCAACTGATGGAGTAGCACAGCTCCTATCAGTAATGGAATCTCAAAGAGATTTAAAGAACTTGAACTCAACAAGTTAACAGAAAGAGTTGAACTCTTTCTAGGCTTCAAGCGCTTCAAGACCGAACTCCCCCTTGCCTATGGCTTCTTAGATTTCTTCACCAGGACTCTCCTCTTCAATCCCTTTTTTAGAGGTCCCCCTCCATAGGTCCCCTTACATCCCCTTAGAGATGTCTCCTCTTTTTTCTGTCCTTTTTTTAAGCTATTCATAGCTATTTATAGAGGAATTAGAGTGTAACCAACCCCTTAAATCTCTCCATAATGGGAAGTTATTCCCCATTATGTGGAGAGAAAATTGGAGTGTAACTGCCCCCTTAAAACTCTCCATTAATGGGGATTAATTTCTCCTTTAAGTGGGGAGAACGTGAGAGTGATTGACCCAGTCATGACTGAAAGTTACAGTAGAAACGCGGGTCTCGCGTTGAACACGGACCTCATTCTGATGTTAAGACGCGGAGCTCACAGCCTCGCGTCTGTGTTGAAACGCGGAGCTGCTCAGACTTGTGTTTGAGTTGAAATGCGGAGCTAGCTAAGGTCCGTGTTTGACAAAGGACGCAAGGTCCGCATCTAGCGACCTCCGCGTCTGAGAAAGGACGCGAGGTTCGCGTCGGGCGATCTCCGCGTCTGAGAAAGGACGCGGGGTTTGCGTCTGGTGACCTCCGCGTCTGACAAAAGACGCGAGGTCCGCGTCTGAGGCTGGAACGCGATCTCCGCGTCTGGGAGGTTCGCGTCTGAGGCTTTGTCTTCAGTAATTTTTTGATAGCCTACATTCCCGGAACTTTCTTCAGATACCTTAAAATTCTCATTACGGCCTGCAAGTGAGTAGTCTTCGGTGTTGACAGAAATTGACTCACCATACTGACTGCGAACGTGATGTCCGGTCTAGTCACTGTCAGGTAGTTTAATTTTCTCACCGATCTCCTGTATCACCCAGCATCCTTAAGAAGCTTCCCCTAATCTGGTAGGAACTTTCTGTTTACATTCATCGGAGAATCAATACTCCTGCATCTTAGCATCCCAGCCTCCGAAAGTAAGTCAAGTACATATTTTCTTTGTGACAGAAGAATCTTCTTCTTTGACCTGGCCACCTTAATGCCTAAAAAGTACTTCAGGGCAAGATCTTTAGTCTGAAATTGCTTCTGCAAGTACTTTTTTAGGCTATCAATCTCATTCGTATCATCTCCTGTAATCACAATATCATCGACATATACAACTAGCATGATTCTCTTCTCATGTCGTATGACAGAGTCCAAATTCTTGAATTATTGATGTAAAACATCCAAATCAGGCTCTCGGAGACTGTTTCAGACGTAAAGTGACTTATTCAACCCACAAACCTTCGCACTCTCCCTCTGAGTAACAAAGCCTGGTGGTTGCTCTATATAAACCTCCTTATCAAGAATATCATTGAGAAAAATATTCTTGATGTCTAACTGATAAAGTGGCCAATGGTATGTTGCTGCTAGCGACACCAGGATCCGCACGAATGTTATCTTCGCGACCGGCGAGAAGGTATAATCTAGTCTATACACTTTTGAGTATCCTTTGATTACCAATTTCGCCTTTAAGCGAGCCAGAGATCCATATGAGTTTAGCTTGATAGTGAAAATCATTTGCACCCAACGGCTTTCTTTCCTGATGGAAGTGTGTCAACTCTTAAGTTCCATTCTACTCTAAGACCGTCATCTCCTCCTGCATCGCCTGATTCCAACCTAGAATAAATTGATATTCTTGAAAACCGAGTGTGAGTCCAAAGATGAAATGAATGAACAAAAAAAATCTGATAAATTAGAATGAGAAATAAAATTAGAGAGAGAATGTTGAGTACAAGTAAATCATCAGAAGTAGAAGCATGAGGTAATGGAGCAGTGGCATCCTCATTAGACTCTTGTACAGGACTTAATACTGAGACTGGCGACAAAAGGAGTGATTCGTCGTGTGCAAATCTGAAGCGGATCCTAAAACTGAAGTGGATCTTTACCAGTTACATTTTCATATGTTAACTTACCACTATTGATTAATGTCTCATGATAGAATAGATAATCAGTCACCCTCTGACGCTAGAGGAGAAAATGTGAAAATTCTCGGTGTAGACCCGAAGAAAGTTACATCGGCTGATAAGATATATTTGCCTATAGATGAATAAAAATACTTATTATCTTTCTGAGTTCTAGAGTAACTAAGAAAATTTTCTCTAAGAGACCTAGAATCAAGTTGCCTTATAAGGGCTGTGATTGTGGACAAAACAGAGAGAACCGAAAAATTTTGGTGATAGAGGGAACAAATTCATGTCTGGGTACAAAATGAAATATGGGATTTTATTTTGTAGTACAGAGGATGACATTCTATTGATCAAGTAGTAAGCAATCAAAATGGCATTACCTTAAAAATTTTTGGTACCTGTCTATGAATAGAAGGCTCCTAGCAATGTCAAGAAGGTATCTGTTTTTACGTTTTGCTATCACATTGTGCTAGGGAGTGTAAACACATGAGTGTTGACGCAAGATTTTATTTTCTTTCAAAAAATGACTGAAGTGGTTATGCAAATATTCTTTAGCATTATCGGATCTTAAAATTTTAATATTAGAATTGAACTGATTCTTTATTTCTCAATAAAAAATTTTGAACATAGAAAACACTTCAGAACAAGATTTTAACAGATATATCCATGTAACTTGAGAATAATCATCCGCAAAGCTGATAAAATACTTAAAACTCAATTTTGAAGGTAATGAATATGGACCCCATACATCGGAATGAACTAAATTAAATGCTTTTCAGCTCTCTTATTGACTCGATTGGAAGAAGACACACGATTGTGCTTCTCTAACTGACAAGGCTCACATTCTAAGAATAAAACCTGACCTAAAGAGGAAAAAAGAGTTTTAGTACAGGTAGAGAAGGGTGATCTAACTAAGAAATGATATTTAAACGCTGAAGAAGTATTAATGCAAGCTATTTGATCGGATGTCAACTCTAACTCATACAATCTGTCCCGCTCACGTCCTATGCCAATCGTTTTCCTCCTCCCAAGCTCCTGAAATACACAATGTGTCAGGAAAAATGTCATTGTACAATTCAGAACTTTGGTAATCTTACTGATAATATGTTAAAAGAAAAATAAGGTAAATAGAAGACATATGATAAATGAAGAGTAGAGGTGGCAGTGAAAGAGCCAATACCCTGAATAGGCATGCGAGAGCCATCTGTTAGTCTACAATTTTAGAGCGTAAGGCAAGAGTAAAGAAGGACATAATACCTCAGGGTTCCTAGTCACGTGATCAGTCGCCACTGAATGTATAATCCAAGTATTAAAAATAGACAATGTAAGACAAGATATATGATTACTTGTTTGAGCGAGAGTGGCAGATAAAAAAGAAGACTGAGCCTGTGTGTTCTGTTGCTGCTGGAATATCTGGAATTACTCAAACTGATGTCGCAGTTGCTCGTCATCTTGAATAGTGGCAGAGACGTGTGCAACTCTTGCTGATTTCCCTTTCAAAAAGGGCACTGATACTTTGTATGGCTGAGTCTTTGCAATAGTAGCAATAAACCACAAAGCTATCTCCTCGAGGACCTCCTCATTCGCCCCTGGTACCAACGCAGCCACCAAGGCATCCACCAGTATAACCCCCTTGTCCCTCCATGTCAGCACGACCTCCTCCACGTCCACCAACGGTCTCCCTTTCCTGTGATGCTAGGGCAGATCGATTCAAGGCTGCTATAATAGTGACAAATATCACTTCAGGAATTGCAGTCTTCAAGATATGACATGTCTCCGGTGGGGAGCTCACAACAGAGCTCCCCATAATCTGAGGCCTAGTTGATGAATAAATTGTGTCAAAAGTGCCTAAGTAGGTCAGTACAATAAATCGATTCCACTGATTCTGCATCTGCTTCACATCAGACTGATCGAAAATATCTGCCGAAGCTCCTCTGCTAGGTGATTGAACTCTCTGTAATGAGAGTTCATAGGCCGGCCATCCTGCTTCTTCCGAAACAACTCCTGGATAACGTCATATGTCTTATTGATGTTGCTGCTTCATCCGTAGTGATCTTCTAGAAAGTACCATAACTCTTTCAGAATCACGCAATGAAGAATCAAGTCCTAAATTTTGAGCTCCATTGCGGTCAATATCTGATGTAGTAGAATGTTATCGTCCAATATCCAAGCATCTGTCACTGGAGCAGGATAGTCCACCAACAAATAACTAGTATTTTCTCGATCAGCCACATAAATTTCAATAACCCGTTTTCACTGCAGGTAATTATTTCTATCAAGTTTTCGGTTTGTAATTTTACCAGAAACTAACTCTAAAATTCTCTTCTGAGCCGTTGTCCCACTGGACTCACTCGTCTTTGTGTCAATAGAGTCGGCCATCATGAAACAAATGAATTTGTAGAACCCTCCTTTGAAAATCCAAAAAACACCTTATTGCATTTATACTTAGGAAAAAATCCCAAGAAAAGCTTACTGCATCAGCACGATTGAGCTGAGCACGTGAGAGATTGCGTACGTAATGAGAAAAGAGGCACATGTGATGACAAAAATAGGTCAGATTTATAGAGCCCTAGCTATTTGATGGGGAATCAATTACACGTAGAAGTAATTCACGCCCTTCGCCTCTCTCTCTCTTTTGCCCTCTCTTGGATTTTTGATTTTTGATTGATGATCGATGATCGAGCAGACGAATCGATGAACACGACGAGATGGCTGTTGATGGCGGTGGCAAAGGCTCAATGACTGCTGACGGTGACAATCGCGAGGGGGATTTTGGGCTCGATGGCTGCTGACGGCGGTGGCAAAGGCTTGATGGCTCGATGTTGAAGACGAGCGGTGGTTGCTAATGAAGACTCGATGGCTCGATGTTGAAGACGAGCAGCGAAGGCTCGATGGCTTGGCTGCTAACGAGAGTGGTGAAGGCTCGAAGGCTCGGCTGCTAACGAGAGTGGTGAAGGCTCGAAGGCTCGGTGCTGAAGACGAGCGGTGGTGAAGGCTTCACGGCGGGAAGCATGGCAGGGAACACGAGCGGATCTTGGCGACGAGACGAATCTTTTGATTTTTCGATGAAGCAAAGCGACAACAGCGAAGAAGCCAAGACTGGACGGTGGTGAGCACGGCTTGGGTTTTTGGGTTTGGGATGAAGGTCACGAGGAGACGATGGTTTTGTTTGGCGGTGATCGAAGACGATAAACATGAGGATTTTTTTTAGAAAGAAAACTAGGGTTTTGGGGATTAGCTCTGATACCATGTAAAGACTGAGAGAGAAAGAGTTGTTCGTATCTTACCGATGTGGGCAATACCCCAAATATATAGGGACAATTACATAGAGTCCTAATCAGATACAGAATCATAACCATAGTCTAATACTAATACTAATATAATACTGATTATATCTCCTAATAGTTTCATTTATTCTATTACTGAAAAACCATTCATGTTCCAACCAACAGATTCACATATGAGAGCCAAATGCATTATTTTCATCTAATGGCTGGCAAGGACAGTCATCCACTAGAGGTAGGTATATTGTGTTTTTCGAATTGTAGCTAATATCCCGTTAGCCCATTTTGAAATAATTTGTGAACTCATTGGTAATGGACTTTATGTTCCTTGTCTACCGTAAATATACTTGAAGCCAACATATATTACACCAATTGTCCTTTGTAAGTCCTGATCCGTGGAGAATAGAAGCATCATAAGAGCAACAGTTCACATATGAGTTCACGTGTGAGCTTTTCTTTACTTTTATTTCCCCCTTTTTATTTCTTTTGGAGAAATAGGTGCAAATCAGTTTCCCTCCAAGGATTTGAATAGTGGTCTCTCCTTCATCGACACCTCCCAATTAGCCTTTACCACTATACCAAGCAACTTTTGATAATACATTTGCTTCATTTCTTCTTTTTTTTAGGGAATCAAAAGGTGGATGAGTCAAATTCTCCCCTCAACACGAGAGTAAATTAAGTGCTTTAACCAAACTCACCTCCAAATTCCTCGTCTGAGAATTCATGAGGTAATTACTTTACTCAAGAGCTTAAGCAGATGGGTTCCGTTGTCACATAACCACATTGCCCAGAAGCTTAAGCTGACGAGTTGTGTGCCAACAATGTATATATCAAGCAACTCAACATTCTCCCTTGACATGGCCCATGTGGTAAGGCTTCCAACGTAAAAATGACAACAAGGAGGGGGTGGGGGCACATATTTTTGAATCTCTAAATTATTCTGGGAGCTCTTGAAATTGTGTTAACTTGTGCTTTTGGATTTGTCTCGGTGTTGCTTGGTAATGATCTCTGGTGTCTGTTAGAAAGCAAGCTAGTAATCTGACCCATCTGTACTTCGAGGTTGTGTATGGATGCAGCTTGATTCTTGAAATTCATATCCGTCTTTTCCACAAAATCTTGTGTATTCGCAGCAAGTTGTGCTATCACACTCTCTAAAGTTGTTATCTTATCTTGCGGTTGGTGGTGTTGTTGTTGGAGGATGTTGGGTTTGGTGGTGTTGTTGGCCCAAGAAAGGTTCGGGTGGTTTCTCCATCCAGGGTAGTATGTGTTGGAGTAGGGGTTGTTGGGTCGTTGAAAATTATTTACGTACTTGGCTTGTTCGTTTTGAAAAAATGACAAATTGCCAACTTGACAATCCCTATTTATATAACCTCCTCCACATGAATCACAAGATGAGTTTGATGTTTGAATTGTACTTACATTGGTGGCTCCTAGTTGCTTTCTGATTAAGGCGAGTACAACTTGAATTGCGGAGATAGCATCTAGCTCGTTAATGCTCGTGACCTTTTGTGACCCTATCTGATTGTCATTAGTAATCATTTGAGACCATCTCCTCTAATAGCTCGCGAGCCTCATCTTGATCCTTGCTCATCAATGCTCCACCGGCGGCTACATCTATGGTCATCCTTGTAGTCGGTTACAACCCGTTGAAGAAAAATTGAATCTCCAACCAAACGGGAAGTTCATGATTTGGAATCTTCCGAACAAGTCTCTTGTACATATCCCATGCTTCATAGATGGATTCGTTGTCAAATTGGGCAAAGGTAGTCATATCATTATGTATTTTGGCTGACTTGAATGGTGAAAAGTATTTGGCCAAGAATTTTGACGTCATTTCGTCCCATGTTGAAATTGATTCTCGAGGAAGGAAATAGAACCAAATTTTCGCCTTATCTTTTAGTGAGAAAGGAAATAGCATCAGTTTTATTGCCTCAGTTGATACGTCGTTATGTTTCTGCGTATCACATATCTCCAATAAATTAGTAATATGCTCGTTTGGATCATTATTGGGTAAGCCTCCAAATTGGCATGTGTTCTGCACCAATTGAATCACAACCATCTTGAGTTCAAAATTGTTGGCTTTCAAATGCACGATGTTGGTGCAGTGAGTGATGGTACATCGTAATCCCTCAATGCCTTATTCTCTGTGTTGTTTGTCATGGTTGTTTCACGATCTTTCTTCTCCTTCAGTAAGTGCGTGTAGATCCTCTCGATCTCCTGGTCTAGTGGTAGAAGTTCAGAGTTCTCAGATCTTTGCATATGTCAACATGAATCAGTTCTTGAAATTGCAATCCCAGAATCAAAAGTGGGACAACTGATTGGCCGCCAGTTATTCTCCTCCTGTCCTATTTCTTGTAACCTACAAAAGAAAATATCCAGATATAAACTTTGAAAAGAAAACTTCAAATTAAGATTAGGTTTAAATATTATTGATATGAATAAAAACTAACCGTCTCCGGCAAAGACGCCAAAAACTTAATGTGTGAATTGACAAGTGCACCAATCTTTCAAATAATAAAGTGATGAAGTAAGTATCGTTCCCATGAGGATTGCAGTTCTATGAACCAACTAATCTAACTCTAATTTTATTTGAAAAAAAATTGATGTTGACAGTAATTTAGCCTAAAAATCCTAAACTATCAAAGTGTTGACTTAAGATGAGAATAGTACTAGGATATTGATTTCGGTAATTCTTACTCTAAACTAATATGTTGATAATGTTAGAAACTTTATTCTATTCATATTAACAATCGAAAAACCCTACTTTAACTAATATTATCTATCGAGCAATATTAATTCCATCTTTTAGTGTAGAATCCACAATCTGTCGATTTACTGAATTGACTAGTTAAAGAAGTATTAAGATCTATAATTTTTCTAATAAGATTGCACAATTTATATATCTCTTATCGGTCTCAAATCTCGTCATCTTTATAATTGCGGTTGACAATTGATAAATATTAAAACGGGAAAAGAAACTTAATACGAATTAGAATAAGATCAAATAACTCTATTTCTCAATATTAATTCATTACAAAAATACCTACATCAACGCCCTAGTTAGAGAGATTTAGCTCATGTTAAAGAAGATGCAAAACATGATTTTAAACATGAAACTCATCAATTATAAATTGAAAATAGAAGCGAAAAGAAAATGCCAATTTAGTTACTGCTTCTCCTTTGATCTTCTTCTTCTTCAGTACAAAAATTCTACCCATAATCAAGATCTTTATTGAAATTTAGAAAATAGAAAACTTGATAATAATACAAAAATCTAAAACAATATATATAGACCTCCAAAGCCCTAATCAACCGACTTAGTGTTTCTAAAATACAATTGTAGTCCTATTAGTAATCTGGCAAAATCTTATCAGCAACCGCCTAAAATGGATAGCTATTCAGCCGTATTTTTTGGCCAATCCGTCGTGAAATATTATTGCTCTGATTTGGAGTCGGAGAGCAACTGACAAAAGCGCAACACTGACTAATCAGCCGCATGGATGGTCAATCCGCCGTCTGAATAAGGCCATTGGTCTTGAAATTTCTGTGGCTGCTTTTTCTTTATGTGTAGATCTAGTTTCATGCTCGGGTTCGTCTCTAGGTCTCTGTATCAGTAATTTCTTTGTTATAACTCTACTTTTCACCGCTTTTCGAGTTTTTCTTCAAAATTGCTCTTGAATATAAAATATGCAAAAATCATAAACAAAGCTACCCATGCAGGATTAATGTGGAAAAAATAGGTATAAAAAGAATATAAAATATATGTGAAAATCATAATTATCAACCGTTAAAAATAAAGATCAATTACCTTAAAAAACACATCAATGTTTCTCACCAGTCTTTAGCCCTGAACGAGATCACCACAAATAAAAGCCCGTGAATGGAAGTGATTGCCATTGTGTTGAATCAATCACAAATGTGAGGCATATGAGTTTGGGCCTGATATAACTATTTGAGCTAATGCAATCCAACCTGACAATTCCTGATTTAATCTGATTTGATTTAAGCGAAACAAAACTAACCAAGTTTGGTTGGAGCAGATAATCCCAAATACATGCCAACTTAACACGGCTAAGTTAAATCTGACCTGATCTAATCTGCCATGACTATGGTGTTGTTCCATGGTTAATTTTTTTCCTCTCTTTTTTGGAACAAAAGAAAAGTAGAAGGAACTAAGAAAACCACCCACAGATCCACTAGGGTCACCACTGATAACAAATCCTCACAAGTCGACTTCATTTTATAGAACCTAGAACTTGAGTACTGCTCTTTTTAAGTTATACGAAGAAAAGGACCCTTAGATGTTAAAAACTCTATGAATGGGAACATGACAGTCTGCAACAAGCAGCCCATAAACAACACAGCAAGAGCAACAATTGACACGCCCCATCGACAAACTCGCAAATCTCTGGGATGCAGACACACCTTCCACGTTTGTGGGAGGAAATTTACATAGAATTGACAACATTGTGGGTGATATGCTCCCCAGAAAAAGATGAAATCCTAGGCCTAGTTTGTGGGTGATATGCTCCATCATAGAAGTGATGACATGGAAACATACATATCTTTCTTTATGTCATATACATAGTACAAGCAAATCTGTTATTTGTCAAAGAACTACTATTCAGCTTGTGAAGGTGTGAGCTATACTCTTCCAGGGAGACTAAATACAAGTACAAAATTAAATGAAGCAGCCTCCGTTCTAAAAGGTCTACACGTGGCAGCTCTCCAAGTCCAAACTCCCAAACCTGTACATCATAGTGGATGCTGACATGGCTAATTATGAAACAAGATCCGCAGTCAGCCTTTGGACTTGAATCTTGCTATTGTATGAGCATCAATTTATCAGGTTGGTATGAAATGAACTAGTTCTGTTGTATGAACCACAATATTATCATAGCATTCACTATTCAGCATTAGCTAATCAGAACAGTGCTTATACAAAACTGTCCCTATCACCTACTACTCTGTCAATACATCAACTAAGCTGCAACAGTTCTCAGTTCATTTTGTGCAATTTCCTTTAGTTTATTCCCTTATAACTTGTAGAGGCAGAAGATAATTTTATAAGATTCCTTCGAAAATTGCAACATAATGTAAAGCATATTGGATAATGTTTGTCTTGTATTAAGATTGCAAGTTCAAAACGAAGTTAACCAGGTATAGCTTTATCTACTAACCCCACCAAAACCATTTCTTCAAAAGAAACAAATTGCAGAAGAAAGAAGATGCTGTGTGCTTGAAACAAATTGCAGAAGAAAGAAGATGCTGTGTGATTGTAAACGTCGGTAAACCCCAAGAGTTGATGTAGAGATCAAATGGTTCCACCATTCAGTGTTAAAACAACTATTATCCATTACATTTCTAGGCCTACTTTCATTCCAATAGCCAAACATCAACCCAGATAACCTGAAACCCTCTCAAGCAAATGCAAGCTACATCAGATTAGCAACTACTGTCCCCACATTTCTACCCTACAGGCAAACTATAAGCCAATACCCAATCTCTGAGCCATTTCCTTCTAACTTCACATCAAATTCAAGGGATGGATTTACATACTCCAAATGCATGATCCACCATGGACTGGAAAGGCCAATTAAATACATACTTCAAATATTCAGTGTTTCTCCTTTTTCTTTATTCTATTAGCTGCACCGGAAAATTTTGACTAATCAATTGCACATATCCATTTTATTGCTTGCAGAATTGATTATACCTATTAATTGTTAGACAAGGAATTAGTTCCTATAGAGGTCAAAATCACACATCGCTCAGCATGTCTATACCAGCAGGCGCTTTCTAGGTCAAAAGGTGTTTCTCACAATTTCATCAATTGATCATAATATAAGTAAAGAAAGCGTTCACAGTATATATATTAAGCAGGCTTCAGAGCCATGGCACCAGCAAACAAAATTGTTCAAACCTACAAGTTACTACATAAGGTACCAGCATGTTGAGAACATGAATCCTACAGTACACTGATAAGGTGATGATAACAAAACAACTAACCATGACGGATAATGCATCTGAAAGAGTGAAGACTATATCAAGCTTCAGATTCGGTTGGCAGACTGCTCCATACTAAAGAATTTGAAATATCACAAGTATAGAATGAATGTAAGAGAACTCCGATTACAATAACCAGTAAATAGAAAAATGAGATGGTTACTATACAAATGGCATTGCCAATTATTCTCACCAAACAGCTCCCTGCATTAAATATTTCCAAACAATCAAAGATGTTTTATAAGAACTCACTAAAATATAATGGACAATGTTCAAGAATTTGAATAACACAACGAAAAACCAGAATTAGGTACAGAATAAAAGCAGAGCATACTTCACCTGAGAAACAGATTTCAGCTTCACCAGGACTACCATCAAAATTTTAGAAGTATCAGATGTGATAGATACTAATAAAAGCCACAAACCTTGTAAAAGTTTGATCAGGCCAACAAAGAGTTACAAGGGAAATCAAGAAAGATGTGTAGATTCACCTGAAAAGCGCCTACAATGTACGTTGCCGGTCCTGCAGTTACCTTGATATTCCTCAACTGTTCTTGGAATTTCAGCTTATTACACTTTTTGACATTAAGAAATAGCTCATTACAGCTTATAAGCCAATATTTTCCAATCTGTACCTCTCCAATCAAGGATGTGAACAATGATTCCACAATAGTATATCTTTTTCTCACGAGAAATTAGACAGTATATCCAGCTATCTTCTGATACCACCGAAAGCTTCTCATATTATTGGAACAAATTAGACAGGTACGGTCCATATTGACACTCAAGGACAACTCTACATTCCCTATTTTCTTGATTTTTAGTTGTTTTTTGAATTACATCTCATCTTCCTATTACCAAAAAGTAGAGAACAAAAAGTGACATTATAACAATTGGAAACAACAATGGAATAATAATGCTATTAACAACACTAGTTATAACGCCCTTAAGCTAGAACAAGTTGAACAACTTCCCAAAGGGTACCCATCCTGAAATTGCTTTCTCTCAAGCACACTTAACTATAGGTTTTTCAACAGTTTCTCCAAAAAATGCTTGTTAAATTAATTATTGAGTTCATGAAAATTATTGCATACAAGATATTTTTCTAATGTGTCTCCATGTGAGGCTACTCACTTGGGGTGTGACACTAGTAGTAGTTATATCAACAGTATATATCTGGTTAATTAACTATAAAAAAAATCTTATTTCATCATTAACATCATCATCACCACCTTTCAAGGCAGATGGGGCTGACCATGGAGCATAACTCAAAGTCAAGAAAGCTCTATAAAAGAAATGACCGTGTACGTGTCACCAGTTGTCAGACCTAATATTAAGCCCTCTGTAAGATGATGGAAAATTCATGGCCAAGGTAATTGTAGCAAGGGAGAACATGCTATAAATCCTTGCAGGCCAGTTAGTGGGGCTGTAGATCTACCATGTTGTTATTTAACCAAAGAGCAATCCTTCAAGTTCTCCTAGATTAACTTTTGGCAAAGATAAATGCAAATCGACAGTTGTTCCATCAGCTATGGAACAATGCCAAAATATAATATCTCCATACCTTAAGAAAACAGTAGAACTATTAAACTTAGTTACTTAAATTAGGAGTCTTTATATTATTAGGAATTTTTAAATTATTAGTTTCTAAGTTATTAGGAGTTCTACTTATATTATGAGATGTATTTGTAATTTCCTATAAATAAAAAGTATTGAGGGAGAAATTATGAACTCACTCATCTTTTTTAAGTTTTAGAAAATAGACGGTGTAAACCATAAATTAGGGGTTACCTGTCTTTATATAGATGATGAACAAATAAGATGCAGATATGGGTTTTCAAGATAAGTAAATACCCAATACCCAATAAGCAAAAATACCCAAATAATCTATCAAGAACAATAGAAAATGCTAGGTAGAATAGTTTAAGTTTATTTTAGTTCTGCAAGAGCAAAAGAGTTGTCCCTTTTTAAGCCTCTTTTTTCCTTTCATGTTTTATTTATTTATTTATTTATTTTGTTGTTACTACTATTATTATTATTATTATTTGTGTGAGTGAGTTCTCGTTTCTTGGGGGGTTGTGGGGTAGGGTGTGTGTGGGTGTTTGGGGGGTGGGGGTGTTTTTTTTTTTTTTTTTTTTGGGGGGGGGGGGGGGGGGGGGGGGGGGAGGGAATTGTATTGGATGCACAAAAGCCCCTTGTTGATCTTATCTTATTATCATAGAATCATAACACTGCTTCTACTGCAGCTTGTCCATTTCCTTCCTCCCTCCCTTGGGCAGGCCAAAGGTTGAACTAATACAGTTAATTTGCATTCAAATTTCGGCCTTCTTTAAATACTGGATCAAAGAATACCTCAACTCAATTAATTGATAGGATAGTTTGGCTTCAGGAGGTGGTCATCGAGATGTATAGCGTGGAAAAGAACCTTGCAATATGAAGCACACGATCAAACAGTATTGCTCTCTGAGCATGATGACATGATGGGAAAAGTAGTGTGGGAGCAAAGAGAGGGGAGGCTGAAAAGAAAAAAAAAACATTATGGACAAGGTATACAAAATTAAAATTCATACACGTTTATTCTTTCTTATGTTATGAAATTTTAAATGTTGAAATCAAAATTCATATGAAAGCAGATTGAAACTTACCAAAACAAAGACTCCTTAAAGAGGGAGACAAATCGTGTTATCAAACATGCGTCGCGATGAAGAGGAATAGAACTTGTTTCTCCATTGTCTTTGTAAAAAGTGTAACCTTGTAGATAAATAATAACAATGATCATTTTGAAAAGAAAGAATGTTTGCTTGGTGCTATAGCCTTTACTGTAAAACATACAATTTCCAAATATTTGAAACTGAATCATCACCAGTAGCCGCCGCAAGAACATGAACCCTTCTTAAAGTGATGGAATCGACTAGAATCCCTCAGTATAATTTCATGATCAACGATCATAGAGATGAATGAGATGGCGCTATGACAGTCACCACAGACACGCAGATTCTTAGTGATCCGGATGGGTGTTCCGGGAGAGGAGGTGAGGATGCCAAAGGCAAGAGCAAGTTTCTCACTATGTTCAGAAAGAAGGGAAGTTTTTTCCTCATCATCAACATCATGCAAAGCAAAGTCTGTCTGAGGTACATATCCAAGGGCTTTAATTCGTTCCATCAGGGTTCCCAGGAGAGCATATATCTGCAGGGACTGTGGATGACTCCTATCTCCGACAAAGAAAGTAGAAATACCCTTCTTTCCTGAATCCAGCTGCATCCTGGCCTCTTCTTGATTCCTGACTTCTTCATTAGGTGTCTAATTTGTGCAACATCACGCCAACGCCCAGCCTTGGCATATATGTTAGAAAGCAGTGTGTATGATCCATCATTATCTGATTCTAATTCCAATAGCCGTTCACTAGCATATTCACCAAGTTCCACTCTAGCATGAGTTCTACAGGCACTAAGCAAAGCAACCCAAACAACAGCAGTTGGCTTCATCGGCATGCTCTGTATCATCTCCCAGGCTTCATCTATACGGCCTGCACGACCGAGAAGGTCAACCGCACAGGCATAATGCTCAGCACCAGCAACCACACCATAATCCCTATACATGCTGTGAAAATAGTTTAGCCCTCGACCTACCATGCCTGAATGGCTGCAAGCATACAGCACAACAAGGAAGGTGATGCCATCAGGCACCAACCCAACCCCTTGCATCGCCTCAAAGACAAGGAGGGCGTCATCACCACGACCATGCACTCCATACCCCGTCATCAAGGAAGTCCAAGAAACAGCATTCTTTTGAGGCATCTTATCAAAGACACGTCTAGCTACATCTATGTCACCACACTTGGAATACATGTCAATAAGGCAATTGGCCACGAACAAAACTGGAGATTCGTATCGGTTGCGGATCACGTAAGCATGAATCTCTTTTCCAAAACGAAGTGCTGAAAGTCGAGCACAAGCCATCAGCACACACGAAATGGTAAAATCATTTGGGGAGACAGATTTAGATTCCAGTAACATCTGCGAAAAGAGCTGCAGGGCAGAATTGGCATCTCCATGCTGAGCATAACCACCAATCATGACAGTCCAAGTCACAACATTCCTCTCTGTGGGAGGTATGGAATCAAATATTGTATTGGCCGCATTAAAACTCCTGCATTTTGAATACATATCTATGAGTGCATTCTGCACCATGAGATCTTCACCATCACCATTATCATCGTTCCAAGTCATGAGGCATCTCCTAAGAGCATGGCCATGTGTTTCCTTCCCCTGAGAAAGTGCTCCAACTGAAGCACAAGCAGACAATAGAGAAATGATGGTGACGGCATTGGGCTCTGCCCTTGCCAATTGCATCTCTCTAAAGACTCCGAGTGCCTCATGGCCATGCCCCTGCTGAGCATACCCAGCAATCACAGCACTCCAGCTCACAACATTCAATTTTATATTCTCCTTGCCATCTTTTTGAACAGATTGAGGCATCTTCAAAGTTACCATTTTGTGAATATCCAGTGACCATAGCATTCCAAGAGACCACATCCTTAATGTGCATTTGATCAAACACTTTGAGAGCATCTTCCATCATCCCACACTTTGCATACACATCAATGATTGCATTGCCCACAAAGATATCTGAAGAGTGATCATTTCTAATGGCGTAGCCATGAATCTCTCTGGCTTGTGATGATGCCCGCAAAGAAGCACAAGCAGGTAGAACATTCACAAGGCTGATAACATCCGACCTTCGTGGCCTATGCCTATCATTGGCCGACCCCTTAGTCATCCGACCAAAAAGTTCCAAAGAAAGGCGTGGGCGACCACTCTTCGCATAAGCTGATATCACAGAATTCCATGAAACCACATCATCTATCCGCCTCTGAATAATTTCATCAAACACATGGCCAGCTTCATCTGGAGCACCACATCTTGAGTACATAGCTATCAGTGCATTGCATACAAAGACATTCGACTCAAACCATTACTACACACAACGGCATGAATTACAGTCCCTCGGCGGTACGAAGGCAGTTTCCCACATGCCTCGAGTACAAAAGGGAAGGTAAAGTGATCGGGCTTTGTCAAACGTTGTATGCGGTGACACAGAGAAAGAGCATAATCAAGGTGGCCTTGTGACGCAATGCCTTATGAGCAAGTTCCAGCCATAGACAGGCGAGGGGAATAGGTGCTGCAGTACAATGTGGGCATCGGTCGTAGCACCAAAGTTTATATATGTAACTACAATGCCAGTTCCTAATGGTGAAGATGGTGGTGATGATACAGAACAGAGAAGTCCTCTGGTTAGGATTTGCTGGTGGATGCTGCGAGCATGGGATAATGACTTGCATTCTCTCAACAAAAAATCAAAATGCAATAATTCGGAGTTCAAGGAGGGAGATGATATAGGTGTGGCAGTGGAGAAGAACCTTGCTATGGTTCGTATTGTTGTCTTTGGGAGATAATTCAGCATCAAAGGAAGGTTTTTGCACTGATTTCTGAAACAACAACAATGAGCCCAAATCTAAAAAAAAACCAATAACATTCAAAATTGAAGATCTTTTGCTACGAAAAATTCAAACTTTTGCAAAGATTGAAGGAAATTCTCATGTGGGTCAACAAATTAGCACCTCAAACTGACCTCAAAATCCAAATTTGACAAGAATAAGGAGTAAAAATTATCTTCCCATGTAAAAAACAAAATGGGCTGGGGAGGGGGGAGCCCGATAAGGACACGGAATATTCCAATAAAAGGAGACTCACCCAACAGAAACTGTATCTCGTTTGAGAGTAAAGATAAAGAATCGCTCACCAGCGGAGTTCGTGGAGAAATTGCGTCCAGTTTTGATCGACTAAAGTCTAAAACCCTAACTCTATAAACCCTGGAACACCCGGGGCGAAAACATACCCTAACACAGCAATACAACGGGAAAAGCATCCGATAACCCGGTAACCCGATAACCCGATGTGGTTTGAGCAAGATTGCACGAATACGAGTGTTGGATATGATACGGTATGGATACACAGATATTAAAAAGAAATTAACGAGGAATACGTCATGGATACCTTAACTAAAATTAATATTATTTATGTATTTATATATGTAAATATATATCATTTTATAATTTGTGTTAGAGGAAACTTACCTTCTCAGATATACAATCTTATTGATGAAGAGTAGATGCAGTGGAATGAAGAGGAAGCTTATACTACCTAAAAAAAAGTGGTAGAGGAATTTCGGAATAAATTGAATGGAATAAAATGTAGAAAGTGAGTCAGTATGCGGTTAAAGTGATTTTCAGTAATTTATTTTTTCTATATTAAGTTCTTTAGTCAGAGAATGATGGATTTAAATTGAACTTGCTAGTGTATTTTAAGTTGGATACTTGTTGAATCATCTTAACGTGTCTAAGGAGAATCTAATAAGTACCATAGGATATGAGTACGTGGCCTATTTCGAAGAACCGATTGGTTTAACACATCTTCAGTTTCGCATATGGATAACATAGCATCATATGATGGCAAGTGGCAAGACGGACTCCGTCTCTTTTAACTTGGTAACCCGATAACCTAAGATTGTAGGAATTTTGTTCCATTATAAGGAAAAATTTCACTGAACCACATTGAGATCAGAAATTCTCCCTCAATTTAAGAACGAATAAGCTCCCTGAGTTTTCAAATCACAACCCTTCAATAAACGTGATAAATTGTTATTTTCAACTGTGTGTTATGAATTACTTATTGAAAAGATATTCAACGTTTTGGCCATTTTCAGTGGTGCTCGAGCTTTTTCTTTTACTCCTTTTCCCATCACTTTAGCCCCTTGTTCAAACTTATGCTAAAGATTATAAATAATTTAGCAATATTCTCTTAGCTCCTTCTGTCAAAAAAAAAAAAAAAAATTCTAATTCATTTAACAAATAAGTTTCTTTTTTTTCCCCTTAAAGAAAGCTCTCAATCTAGTCATCCAAAAACTTGTTGAAATTGTTCAAGTCCAAATTAAATGTCATATATTTCAAATCCAACTCGTTCTCATTCTTCTTCTTATGATCATTTTATTTTTTTCACTTAACGTGGATAGATAAACTAAGTTTTTGTTAGGTTTGATATGGCATTTTATATTTGATTAACAATATATGGTTATTATTTAACTATTTCTTTTTCAAAGTTTCTTGATATATTTTTTTCTGAAAAAAAAAATGGTAAAAGCCATAAGAACAGAGATAAAAGTTCAAGACACGTAAATTGCAATTAATCCCCATAATCCAAATTAAAGGTGTGAAATATATGTATTTTACTGGATTCATTTCTTATGGCATCTTTTAAGAAAAAAACAACAAAATTAAGTTGAGAAATCCACCAACTTATTTCTATCCCTTATTTACATATTCAGATCATGCTGGGCATGTGATTTTGTGGCAGTCCGTGCAAACAAAACAAATTATTCAATATGCAAAAGAAGTTAAAAAAAAAGAAGATGATAATAATAAATCAGTGATAGATAGCTCTAAAATGTTACTTTTGTGTGATTGCTCACGAGAAGAGTGCCTTGCAAAATCAAATAACTATAGATTATATAATAAGACCTGGTGTGAATTTCACAATATGCAATTCATGAACAATCTAATATGATTTGAATGTCTACTTCTGTTTATTCTTTGGCTATTCATGCTAATTTTTAGCTTTAGTTTTGTTTTCCCTTTTGGTTTCCATGTTCAGTTATGGTATAGCCCTGCTGGCGTACTTATCATTGTCTTTAATACCAAATGATTCAAGTTCGGCCGTAATCTTCACATAAGAAACATTGAAGGAAATTGACGGTCTTTTCAATCAACATATCGAGTGATACCAAGAAGCGTAAAATGAAGATCACCGTCATGAATTGGTTTCGTTGTTGAAAAGTCCAGTGACATTTATTTTACTAGCAATGTTTGTGAACAAAAATTGAAAGAGAAAATTGATGATGCTAATTCTCAAGTTTATTTCTATTTTTATCACTTTTAAAGATTTTATGAATGTAAATATTTTATTTTGTAAAGAATGTCGGTACAATTTTTGAAGCACAATACACACGCATGCTCAACTTGAATTAGCTCTTTATGTCAACCTATCACTGCATCAAACAATCCTTAACGGCACCAATGAACACTAATAGATGACACCCATATTGCCAGCCTTGCTAGCAAAAAAGCATAGTTCCTCTGTAGCCTCCCATTTCTGAACCTATCTTGAATATTTCTGCACACCAGACCGAAACCCTAATTAGATGTTAAGACCACTGCTACAGAAATGAGATAGGTCAGTGTGATTTCTTCGCCTGCATCTCTTGAAATCTACCAGGGGATGCCAGATAAAAACACCGTGTATATAAAAACGAACTCAGCTAACAACACCAACATTCTAAAACTTGGAAAATGATACAGACTATGGTAAAAATGTAATCTTGGCTGATGCAATACGAGAAGGGAAAAGGAAAAAAAGAGAGAAGATATTAGGGTTTTGAAGAGACGATGATGAATTGAATTTAAACCCCTTTTGTTTAGCATGGTGATTTACTATCTAAATTTGATCTTTGTATGGTGATGTACGGAGTGGGCATGGATCTCCCGGGTACTGAAACCTGAATTAATTTTATCCCCTCAAAACCTTAATTTCATCTCTCTTTCTTCTTTTCCCCTTCTCGTATTACATCACTTGCTCATCAAGGTAAATATAGATAAATCTAAAAATCACTGTTAGCATAACTGTGTCAGAGATATGTAATTTTATTCTGATTTGAATATCACTATTTTCTATCTGTACATGTTGTCTCTTACTTGTGACCTCCTTTTTCCAACTAAATATCTTCAACCAGCTCCAAATTTCGCGGTGAAGATCGAACAATATAAGATTGATTATTTGGAGAAATCATACAAAAAAAAAAAAAAAAAAAAAAAACTCATCCTGCCTCCTCTTTGAGACCAAAACTTAGAGCACTTTCACTGGCTCAGCCTTTTGCCTTGGCAATGCTAGAGCCCACACAAAATCTTTCAAAAACAACCTCTTCAATGTTGGGCCCTACAGTGCCCGGTTTCAAGAACAGGCAAGGGCAGCCCGAGCCCAAGTCCAGGATAAAATCATTGTAGCATTATTTTTGCCAAAAACCCGCGTTGTGCCTTTTGCCCGGGCACACAGTGGAAGTGCTGTTATATCTAATTACCAGTAGGGTGGGCTCTGCAATATGAAGTTGATTATTGTTTCTTCTCCAATAAGGAGAAAGTGAGCTAATTCTTCTGAGCATAATTGAAGCCTAACCGCTAGTAAATTTGAGGACGTTCAGAACAAATATATAAAAATAAAAGAAATGATGAAAAAAAATACATATATAATCAGATCATGCCGAACAGATCAGATTCTGTTAGTTGGGGGGGAGGTGGAGGCCGGGGAGGGGGAGCGGGGGAGCGGGGTGATCACCGAAGGGGCGCCGGGGGGTGGGGGGGGGGGGGGGAGGAAAAAAGTTTTTTGTTGATTTTTTGATTTTTTTTTGGGTGCTTTGATCAGTTTTTGGGGTGCCTTCATCCATGGGGAGCCTTCATTTTTCTTTGGGGTGGAAATATCTGTAAGAAATAAAAGCAACTATTATGCGGATTAACAGCCATGAATCAAGAATCAATATCATCTCAAGAATTGAATACGTGATTAATATACATATACATTAAATCCCCATACCTGAAGCCATTGGAGAAGATTAGATGAAGGTTAAAGAAGACCTTGATTCCTTCCTTTTGATTCTGCAAACCCTAATGCAAATAACCTCTTTTCTCTATCTCCTTTTCCTTGCACAAAACTCTTAGTTTTTCTTTTAGTGATGGGTTCTCAAAAATTATGAGAGCAGAGATTGTAATTCTTTGCAGGAGGAGAAAAGTGGGTCGCACATTTGCAAATAAACCCTTGAAATAATACCATCCATCATGGTACCCTTATATCTCAAAAGATTATATAAACTATATAAATGTGACTTTAATATGGGCACCCTTAATATCAGTTAACCTTAATTAGGAATCCAACAAATAACCAAGGTTATTGGTCCACCTTTAATGTGAGATTAACATTCTCCCACTTGGACCAGTAACCGTTTAGGTTAAAACTTTAGAAAACAAATAAAGAAAAGACTCATTTTTCAAAATATTTTGACTCCATTGGATTCCATACCGAAAAACCTTGACACATGATCACGAATTTAAAAAAAAACAACAACTGATAAGCCCAAATATGAAATACTGTAATACTGCAATTAGCTTGGACCACCAATGCGAGTCATAGCGGTTATACAACATCTACGTCATACTCCCTTCTATGTACCACAACATTGATAACCCTTACTAATTGAGTCCATAACCATAATGACCCCTGTAATTGTCTTGTAAAGACATTTCCTGTTTAACATACATCCATACAAAATATGTGCACACATAATTGGATAACAGGAAACACAGAAACAACCTTTTATTGCGCAATAATGTCAATTACATAAGTACCAAAATATACATTTACAGATTGTCTAAAAGACCCATTCTAATAACATGTTCCTTAAATGTCTTTGGAGGCAATCCTTTTGTCATTGGATCAGCAACCATTAAAGTGGTACTTATACTTTCAATTGACACTTTCTGTTTCTCAACTCTTTCTCTAACCACCAAGTACTTCAGTTCTATGTGTCTAGAACCATTAGAGTACTTACCATTCTTAGAGAAGAAAACGGCTGCTGTATTGTCACAATATATCTTCAGCGGCCTGGCAATAGAGTCAACTACACCAAGTGCTGAGATAAAATTCCTTAACCATAATGCATGATTTGTGGCCTCAAAACAAGCTATGAACTCAGCCTCCATCGTGGATGAAGCAATGATAGACTGCTTTACACTCTTCCACGAGATTGCCCCACCTGCTAGCAAGAAAATAAATCCTGAGGTAGACTTCCTGCTATCTGGGCAACCACTAAAATCTGAGTCCGAATAGCCGATCACCTCCAACTGATCTGATCTCCTGTATGTGAGCATATGGTCCTTCGTCCCTTGAAGATACCGCATAACCTTCTTAGCCAACTTCCAGTGCTCCATTCCTGGATTGCTTTGGTATCTTCCCAACATCCCAACTGTAAAACTGATATCTGGCCTGGTACAAGTGCTTGCATACATCAAACTCCCAACAGCTGATGCATACGGAACTTTCTGCATTTGACCTTTTTCTAAGTCATTTCTGGGACACTGGCTCCCACTTAATTTGTCACCCTTCTGAATGGGTGCAGGACTGACTGAACACATTTCCATATGAAATCTTTTCAAGACTCGGTTGATATAACCTTTCTGAGACAGTCCTAGCAATCCTCGAGATCTATCCCTGAAGATCTCTATGCCAATGACATAAGCTGCCTCACCCATATCAACCATTTGAAAGTTCTTGGTAAGATAGCTTTTAATTTCATACAGCAGACCAATATCACTACTGGCTAACAAGATATCATCCACATACAGAACCAAAAATATAAACTTGCTCCCACTGATCTTTAGATATATACACTGATCAACAGTGTTTTCTGTAAATCCAAAAGATGTAATGGTATCATTAAACTTTATATACCATTGCCTGGAAGCTTGTTTAAGTCCGTATATGAATTTCTTTAATTTGCAAGCCAAGTGTTCTTTACCTTCATTTGCGAACCCTTCAGGTTGCTCCATGTAAATTACCTCATCCAAATCTCCATTCAGAAAAGCAGTTTTCACATCCATTTGATGTAACTCCAAATCATAATGAGCTACAAGTGCCATAATGATTCTAAGAGAGTCCTTCTTTGATACTGGAGAGAAGGTTTCTCTATAATCAATGACTTCCTTCTGAGTGAAACCTTTAGCCACAAGTCTGGCCTTATATCGTTCGATATTGCCTTTAGAGTCGCGCTTGGTCTTAAAGACCCATTTACACCCGACTTTCTTACAGTTATCAGGCAATTCAACGAGATCCCAGACTTGGTTTTGGTCCATAGATTTCAACTCATCATTCATAGCATCAATCCATTTACTAGAATCATTGCATTCTATGGCTTGTGAAAATGAAACTGGATCTTTATTTATCCCAATATCATAATCAGATTCCTGTAGATACACCACATAATCATCTGAAATGGCAGATCTTCTTTCCCTTTGAGATCTTCTCAAAGCTGCCGGTTGTGGTGGTTCTACAATATTTTCAATGGCGATATCCTCATGGAGTGGTGAACCAATATCAATATGTTGTTCTGGTATCTCAACTTGATGATCAAGCTGAGGGACAACAATTTCTCTTGAAGGAAAGGTAATTGGGATATTTACCCTTACTACTTCAAGATCTACCTTTCTTGGTTCATCACTCCCACTAAATTCACCATTCTCCAATAATCTGGTATTACCAGTTTCAACTATTCTTGTACTATGGTTAGGGCAATAAAATTTGTATCCCTTAGACTTATCTGGATAACCAATGAAATACCCAGATATTGTTTTTAAGTCTAATTTCTTTTCTTATGGATTATATATTCTAGCCTCTGCTGGACAACCCCAAACATGTAAATGTCTTAAACTAGGTTTCCTACCAGTCCACAACTCGAAAGGAGTTGTTGGGACTGCCTTACTAGGAACCCTGTTTAAGATATACATAGCAGTCTTTAAGGCTTCATTCCACAATGAAATGGGTACATTAGAGAAGCTCATCATGCTCCTAACCATATCCATAAGTGTTCGGTTTCGCCTTTCAGCAACACCATTCTGCTGAGGCGTACCTGGCATTGTGTATTGAGCACAAATACCACGCTTTTCTAGAAATTTGACAAATGGGTCAGGATGTTGTCCTGACTCATCATATCTACCATAAAATTCACCACCTCGATCTGATCTTATGATTTTAACCTTTCTATCTAATTGTCTCTCGACTTCTGTAATGAACACCTCAAGGATGTCAACAGTCTGAGACTTTTCATTAATTAGATACACATAACCATAACGTGACAGATCATCTATAAAGGAAATAAATATCTCTCTCCCGTAAAACATGGAATTGAGAGTGGTCCGCAAATATCTGTATGAATTATTTCAAGGAGTTCTTTACTTCTTGTGGCACCTTTCTTAGTGTGTTTGGTTTGCTTTCCTTTTATGCAATCCACACACACATCAAAATCAGTGAAGTCTAGGTTATCCAAAATCTCATTCTTCACTAATCTTATTATTCTATCCCTGGAGATATGCCCCAGTCTCCTATGCCACAAGATAGAGGATTTTTCATTTATTAAGCCACGTTTAATACCAACATTCGAATGCAGAGATAATAAAGGTTGTGCAAAACTCAGTTTAATATATAATTCAATTCCGGTTGGACATGGATTGAATTAGTTATGTGAGTTGTGGCTCCAGAGTCAATCCACCAAGTATTAGAAGGTACTTCAGCAAGATTTGATTCATAACATACAAAAGAAAGATTTATACCTTTCTTTTCGAACCAAGCTTTCATCTTGTCGCAGTCCTTCTTCACATGTCCCTTTCTGCCACAGAAGTAGCACTTGACAATGAAGACCTTTCCATGACCTTGGCTACTTTCCCCATGGTCATGCCCTTTCTTTGATGGAAATCTCTTACCTCTTCCATATTTACCTTTCTTATGTATACCTCCTTGAGTTACTGCCAATACTGAGTGATGCCCTTCTTGCCTCAGTCTCACTTCCTCTTGTACACACATACCAGTTAGCTCATTCAAATTTCACTTATCTTTATGAGTGTTGTAGTGAATCTTGAATGGCCCAAACTGAGGAGGAAGTGAGTTAAGGATGAACTGTACCAAGAAGGATTCATCTACTTTCATACCCAGTGATCCTAACTTAGCAGCCTTATCAGTCATATTTAGAATGTGTTGTTGAACTCCTCTATTACCATCATATTTCATGGTGGTAAGTTCAGCCATAAGGGTGCCAGCTAATGACTTATCTGCAGACTTAAATCGGTCTTTTACAGCAGATAAAAGTTCAGATGCACTTGTAGTATGTGGGAGGGAAGTCTTGATGTTATTGGCTATGGTCATCTTTATGAATATGAGACTGAGTCTATTCGATCTTTCCCAAGCTTTGGCATGGTTAACCTGCTCTGCTGTACTTTCAGCAGTCACTTCATCAGGTTTCTCTACCAAAAGGGCCATGTCTAGGTCCAGGACACCTAGTGTAAACTGTACATGCTCAAACCACTCAGAGAAATTTGTACCATCCAGGGCTGGAATGCTAGTGGCATGAGTGTGAAGGGAAGTAGGGACGTTCACTGAAACATAATAGGACATTGCTCACATTAGGCCACGAATCAATACAATAACCTTAAATTTAATTAAGATGAACTATTGATATCACTTTGATTTCTCCTTTGGGCGAAACCTAAGCATATCTAGTGTTCACTCTTTAGATGAGAACTTTTATCACCTACGTAGGTCTAATATAATTTATGTCACTTAGATAGTAAGTCATGTTACCTTTGGTATCCAATTCCACACCACTAAGTTACATAAATTACACTACCCTACCCCGGTTCATAATTATTTAAAAGAGACTTTCCTTTGGGCCAGTCCCAATCTCCTAACTAGAACCGCCATCGAGAGTATTATTGTCTTTAATGTCACTTACATTGACAAGTCTTTTATGTAGTTGTATATTCATAAGGTTTACTAACATAGGTCACTTTGGCAACTACTAGATCAATAAGCCTTATGAATACAAAAACTAACCAATAATATTCTCTAATCTTTTATTTGAGAAATGTCATAATACTTCAATTCTATTACTTGACCAACATCAATCAATATTAACACAATAACTTAAATGTGTAACATACTTTAATGATTGATTATAAATAACCATTAGTCGACTACAAGGAAAGACTAGTCGACTTGGGTCAAGTCAAGTCGACTATAAGGAAAGACTAGTCGACTTGAGTCAAGTCAAGTCGACTACACATTTAGGTCTAGTCGACTAGGGCAAGGAAAAGTTAGTCGACTATACCCTATAATTAGTCGACTACAAATTTTATCAGTCGACTACACATATTATTAGTCGACTCTTATTGGAAGGCAAACTCTCGGTTAAATATTAGTCGACTTGGCAAAAATGGTTAGTCGACTATACACTTTACTAGTCGACTAATCAAAAATATAAGTCGACTCCTGTTAGAAACAGAGAGTTCTCAACTTTCGGAAAAATAAATTAGTCGACTATAACATATGATTAGTCGACTAATAGTCGACGAAACAGTTATCAAATGGCAGTTCCTGTTCCGATGACTTAATCAAAAATTAGGGAAAATTAGGGTTTCTTAATCCTAAATCTTGATCCCTATTAATTGCATAATTAGAGGAGTATGAACATGATATTAGGGTTATGTAATCCTCTATTAATTCCACAATTAAAAGATCAAAAATTTGATTTTATGAAACATTAATCAAAACCCTAATTTATCATAATCTTTAATCCAAGATGTATTGATTCTTAACACGGCTCTGATACCAAATGTAAGAAATAAAAGCAACTATTATGCGGATTAACAGCCATGAATCAAGAATCAATATCATCTCAAGAATTGAATACGTGATTAATATACATATACATTAAATCCCCATACCTGAAGCCATTGGAGAAGATTAGATGAAGGTTGAAGAAGACCTTGATTCCTTCCTTTTGATCCTGCAAACCCTAATGCAAATAACCTCTTTTCTCTATCTCCTTTTCCTTGCACAAAACTCTTAGTTTTTCTTTTACTTATGGGTTCTCAAAAATTATGAGAGCAGAGATTGTAATTCTTTGCAGGAGGAGAAAAGTGGGTCGCACATTTGCAAATAAACCCTTGAAATAATATCATCCATCATGGTACCCTTATATCTCAAAAGATTATATAAACTATATAAATGTGACTTTAATATGGGCACCCTTAATATCAGTTAACCTTAATTAGGAATCCAACAAATAACCAAGGTTATTGGTCCACCTTTAATGTGAGATTAACAATATCCGCTTCCCTTGATATTTATTTATTTATGTTGAAAGCATTATCAACATTTATCCTTTATTTTCATTTTAGCATATGCCTAGTGTTGACAAGAAAGAAAAATGTTTTTGTTTCAGAATTAAATTTTAGTTCTTTCTTTTAACCTCTCTCTACTTTATTTATTTCTTAATAAAAGAAAAGATCTGAATGGTTGTCATGAAATTTATTTATTAAATAATTTTGAGAAACTTTTTCCACAAGAACTGTTTTGAGAGAAATTATCAGTATTTATCCGTGTTTTCACACCAAGAAAAGGCTAGCTTGCACAAGGAATAAGAAAAGATTTTTGTTTCAATTTTTTTTCCTTCTTATGGAATTTCAGTTCTAGAATATGTAGATCTTGATCTTTATTGTTATCCTCTCTTCTTTCTTTCATTTCCCCCCTTCTTTTCGGAGTTGTTGTCTTGGATATGTTTGAAGTATACTTCTTTGGTTCCTTGTTATTGTATAAAGTTCATCACAGTCATATCTTCTGTTTGAAGTATACTTACTCTGTCTCTGATTCATTGTTTTCCTATAAAGTTAGTCACAAACACTCACAAACACAATCAAAAAGTTGTCAAGTAATTATGGGTTTGGATTCATGTTTCCAAATTCACCATTTTAATTTCTTCCACCAAGTAGAGATATTCATCAATGAAGAAGCATGCATTTCTCTTGAAGTTGGGAAATTGGATCCTATTCATCAATGAAGATCCATGCATATATCAGTATATTTATTTACTACCCTTTAATCAAGCTGTTTTGAGAGATGGTATCATCCAAAAAAAATGAGATTAAAATTTATTCTCATTTATCTGAATTTTTTTTTTTTTTTGGGGGTTACATATTTACAACTATAAGGAAGACTTTCATCTTCTCATGCTATAAGATATATGTGGTTGGATTCTCCAGCCAGCATACAAAAGAAATGAATTAAAGAATAAAGAAAGGGCGGACGGCAATCTCCGAAAGTATCATCCTGTCTCAATCCCTCAGCTTCCTCATCTCTTATTATGCTTGTGAACAAAAGGAGAAACTCTCATTCTTTCATCTTAATTTCCTGCGAAATTGTTTCTCCCTTTGTTCCTTAAATTTGGCTATTGAGCAAAACCACTAATTTCCCGAATTCTACTCTTTTATGCATCCACCCTAAATCCAGGATGTTTGGGGGCCATTTCGTATGTTTCAATGTCTGAAGTCTCCACTGGTGTCGAATGGGGTTTCACAGAGCCACCAGAGGACCAGCATCTACTCTCACGTCGTGCTTCTATAGTCCATACAAGCAGAAGAGCCACCATGATAGTCGATAGAGTCGCGAATGCTGCCCATGTCATGTGCACATATTTCTTCAGTGGTTTGCATTCGTTGAAGAGGATCTTCGAGAATGCGTCCTTCACTAACTGACAATCTACCAAGCTCTGCATACTAGGATATGCATTGAGTATATTCTGAACAGAGCTGGTGTAGACCACCGCTCTGCTGTAATCGCTAGCTGGTATGAATTCTCCTTGTTTACAGGTATCATTTGAACATGTATACACCTTCAGTACCTTTGAAAAGAATGATACAAGTCAGATTTCACTCTTAAAGTATATATATGTACCGAAATTATAAAAGTGGTAATGCCTCACTCGGGGTATATTTCCAATCTGAATTGTGTTGGAAGAACAGTTCTGCGGTTGGTAATTATAATCAGGTGGCCCTGAGAACGGATTGCAGACATATTCGACACCAGGAAGTGACAATGATTGTATACTTGATATGTTTGCATTTACCTACAAATTTTGCAAATTTGAATTGTTTAAACATGTACTATATATGTACATGAACAAATTAAAACAATACAGTAACTTAAGGAGTCAAGCAAGTATGTAATCAGTTGTTAAAAGTAATACATCTTATGTTGCATATAGTTGTAATACATTGTATGATTTTAAAGAAATTTGATACAAAATCTATTGAATATATAAAAGCTTTGTACGCGAGATCTGGTACCTGGTCAACTATGTCGTAAATTCCTGCCCCAACATTATGCAGAGCAGTCTTTGCTGAAGACTGATCGTTACATGGGAGGATCGAGCTTAGGGTGCTGTTTCGGGGATCTTGCCTGAACTCATCAAGTGCTGTGCACGTGTCACCGGCAAATCTGGAAGCAAGAATAAATTACTATTTTATGAATTTGGTGTATAAAAGCAAGAGATTCATCCACCAAGGGGGGAAATAGCTTACTTGTACAGAAAATAGTACAACCCGAAGTATAACCAGAAGAGGGCTGTCAATATCCAGCAAATGATGATAAGCCTGCAAGAAAACAATAATTCTATTAGTAACACATCCATGAAATGAACTTTGAGTGAAATTAAGCACAAGGATATGCAGCTTACGTATGAAAATTTCTGCGAAACCTTAGAAGAGGCCCAAATGCTGCAATAAGAATATAGTCGGAAATTAAATTACACTTGAGAAATACAATACTAAATTGATGTTATGATTTCACACTGAAAATTGTTTCACTCACCAAGTAAAGCAAGAATGGCAACCAGGTTTACTGAAACAGTTACTATAGTCACCACATTCCTGCAAAGAAATTTCACACGTAAGCTTTCGATAACAAATGAGCACCAAATTATACTTTCTCAATAGCATTGAACTCTATACTTACAAAATTTTGAGACCCTTATTCAGCAATCGCATACTCTTCAAGGACTTCGACTGTATGTTGTTGGCTTCCCCATCAAGCCTTCGCAATGTGGAATTTAGTCTGTAGGATCCATCTAGGTCAGCGTATATCTCTGGGTCACTTTGCATGGCCTTGACAGCTTCAGTAACAGTGTATATCGTTCCTGAAGCATTGTTTGCTGCTTCAATGATAATATTCTTGATCGTTTTGGCTCTTGAGTTAAATCTAGTGCTACCGCCGAGTGCTACTCCACATGCAACTCTGCATATAGATTTCAATATTCGGTTAATATTGCATGTGGATATGATTGGATTATTGATTGTTTTGTTAGAAGAATCATGCTTACATGGCTAGAATGGTGAAAAGAACTCCAAGGATCACTGGCCAAAGACAGTATTTTCTGGTGCAGGGATATCTCTTGTTCTCTATTCTCCTCTTTTTGTTGAAGCAAAGAGTTGAAACAAGTAGAATTACAGCATAAATTAGGCCAGCAACAATCCATAGTGCCGCAATTATGTATCCGAATTTTCCTGTAAATATAGTGGACTGGAAAATAGAAAAAAAATACTGAGAGGAATTTAACATAAGTGTATGATTTTTATTTAATTGAATTTTGTGTAAGTTGGAAAAAGATGGAGAGATGTTCTTACACTCCAATAATGCTTGTTTGTAATGTTATAGCCGCCTCTATATTTCCTCAAATCGTCCAAAGGATCGACTCTCTCCGTTCTAATTGTCAAAGCAGACTCTGAATCGTTTTGTGCTTCAACTAAAATCCTGCCTGAAAAGGGGGTGATCAATAAAACAAGATACAGTTAGTGATCGTTATCGGTTCAAATCAATCAACACGTTGATATTAGATTGATAATTGAAACTATATAATGCTCTCTTTCGACAAGTTGAGGTTGAAGCGAGAGGGATGAAGTGACTGCAAGAAGAGAAGTGAAGTAAAATATGCTTCCAAGGATTCCACTATCCCTTTCAAAATGAAATATTGACTGCAGACAGTTGTGTTTTATATTCTAATTAGTCTGCTCGATGCAACAAGCTAATCTTTGAATCTAGAAACAAGACAGAATTCTTTGAATAGAGAAATGGAAACCAATTGCTGATTCAAACTTTCACATATAGAAATCAAGATGAATCGCCACAAGGTGGCATGACAATATCACAAGCTTGATATTTTGTTCCAAGGTAGAAAATTGCCAACTTGATTGTATCGGTTTTGCCTTACCTGTTCGAATTCGAGGGCCTGTGTTGCAGTCTTGGATGTCATGAGCCGTGACTTCTCTGATCCCAAATCTGAAAACTGGCACCAATATGCATAGAAATAACACCACTTTACTGTACTTGAAACTCATTTCCCTCTCTCGCTCTCTGTAATGACAATACAAGGGAAAAGAACAAATTAGCGATATTGTTGTAGCTAGGGGCAGGGGCCCTTATATATGGAGCATAAATCGGCTAGCGATACTTCGCTGATGTTATATTTTTGGTTATTTAATGTTACGAGGTAGAAAAGTTTGAACCAACTTTGTAAAGGACCATGAACAATATGTGCAGTATCTATCAGCCATGACACCAAGGAGCAGTTAGAGATAAGCAAAATTTATTCACATAGGATCAAACAGCTTGTTGACCCCTGCAATTTGCAAGGAGGGCTGCAAAGGATAAAATTTAAAACAAAATTTTAGCCGAAAACGGAACTTTTTCTATTAGTTGACCAGATTATTGTTAATTGTTAAGAAGCATGCTGCAGGTCAAATCAAACAAAGGGAACGGGATCTCACCGAATACAAAGATATGCACGGTTAAATACTAGAACAGAGGAATGTAGATCATGAATGACAAGAGCATTTGCGTGTCGCGTATTTGTCCCTTGAACTAAATAAACAGAGATTGATCTCCAAAGGGCTTTGATCATGAAATTGATTCATATGTAGGAAAAATGGAAAGTTCGCCTTTAATTATCAAAATTTACCTTACTATCTTCTTCGTTTCGAATAATATCTAACAGTGCCAATGCCACAAGAGGAAATGTTCATTTCATTAGAATGAGGGAGTCTTTCAATAATAACTTAATATGTTTATTTATCTATTGCTTCCAATTTTTCTTAAAAAATTTGAATCAACTAATATGTTCGACAAAAGCATGGTGTTTCCCTATTCAACATGTTTCCCATCTAATTATCCACTGGCACTAGATATGATTATGATTATTAAACCCATCAATTTTATGAACATAATCAACAAATTTCATGGGGGGCAAAAAAAACAAGTGAAGGAAGAGAGAAACAGTGAAATGAAACGTACCAGTATTCACTACTCCTCTGAAAAAAAAAACTATGAATCAGCTCCAACACATCACCGTGCCCTCCTTCCAAAATCTCATCTCAGCATTAGAAAAAAATATATAGCAAAAACACACTCAGAAATTCCTCGAAAATGTCAACAACCCAAGTCCCAGAATTCTACAGGCAGCCTCTCTAGAAGCTAAAAAAATTTCTCCACACCCACACCCACACACACACGGGTCAAACTCAACCTCTGTATCTATCAGCGTATGTGTATCTCTAGATTACATGAACATACCCATATATTTATAAGATATGAAATCTTCTCATTTAAGGGGGTTTAAAGATTAATAAAGCTGCAGCTGGGTTTTCTTGTGGAGTGGGGAACGGATCAAAATGAGAACCAAATCCTCTGGGCTAAGGAAAAATGAGGAGAAAGAGAGAAGCTCTAATCCCAAGAAGAGAAAGGAGCATTTAAAGGAGATCATTGGAGTGTGAGAGGAGGACCAACAACTTTTTTGCAAGTCACACAAATTATGGTCGCCAGTTTTAATTCCTTTTTTCTATGCTTAACGTGTGGAAAAGGATTAGAAAAATGGCATGCAAGCCCCTTTCGTTTTTTTTTTTTTGGCTTTTAATGCTCTTTATTAGAAGGGACTTGGAAGTTTGAAACTTTGAAGAGAGGGGAGAGAGAGAAAAGAATGATAAAAGGTGGGGTTTTTTGGCATGTAGACCCCTTTTGTTTTTGTATATTTGGTTTTGATCTCGTAGGTGGTGCTTTTAACATTTTGAAGTTCACATTTAATTCTTCTTCTTCTTCTTTTTGTAATTTTGATATTTCATAAGGTTGATTTGCGTCTTCCTTTTCCTTTCTAAAGCTGTGTTTGGATATTTTAATAAAACATTTTGACATTTTAGTGCTTGGTAGATTTGACAGATACAAAAATAAAGATTTTAAATAACAAAAATATTCATTGTTTGGTTTGAAAAGCTAACTCAGAATAAAAAAACAGAACCACGTGTCTAGACAAGATAATCATGAAATATAAAATTTCTATTCAAATAAAAGTTTTTAAAACCAGGAGATTTTCATATTTAATTAACGATCCAAACGCTCGTCTGAAAGGATATCATGAATAATTTTTTTAAAATCCGTATAAAATCACGTATTTTTGTGAGGCGATGCTTTTCCATTAGGTTCCACCAAACGAACTGGCCTATGCGAAAATTCCAATTTAACTCGAATAAACACAATATATCTCGAGGGGCGTATATGAAAATTTCCCAAAAGGGAAAAGTGAAAGTTGAAGCATGTTCACATTGTGCCTTTGTGCAAACAAAATTGACACATAAGCCATCAAGAGCATCAGAAAAGTCGCCGTCCTGTGATGGGTGGAAAAAAAGAGGCAAACATGAAGAAAAACATGGCCCCTACTTTTAAGGACTTTTTGACGGGTAAGCGAGGCTCACACCTTGACCAAACCGGGAACCTTTGGGCTCTGTGTGGGGCCCACACGCGTGTGGGTGGGTCGATGGACTCCGGTCATCACCCTTGGGGGACGGATATCGCCACCCATCAAAACGAGGAAGGCACGCATCAAAAAATTACAAGTGTGCCATTATTATTATTATTTTTTTTTGCCAATTTTACTTTTAATAAAAAATTCAAAATATCTTTCTTCTTTCTTATTCTTCGCCGGCCCCTTTCTTCTTCTCCAACGACACCGGCCTCCTGCTCTGCCCTCCTCCCCTCCCATCGAGGAGGTTCGCCGGAGGGAGGAAGGAGGAGAAGAGGGGCAGATCGGGGTGGGGAAAGGGGGAAGGAGAGGGGTTGGGGTTCGCCAGTGGGGAGAAGGGAGGGAGAGAAGAAGAGAAGAGGGGGAGAGAGAGGAGGAGGGGAGGGTAATTTGTGTTTTTTTATAAATTTTAATGGGCACCTTAAAGACTGGGGGTGAATGCCTAAATCATGTGGGTGCCCTCATCACTTTTTTGGGTGGCAATATCCGGTCCCTCACCCTTCCCGCTTGACCCGGGGCTCCATTCTTTACGGTCCGCTTGAGATTAAGAGCATGAGGTGTTGATTTTGTCTTTTTTTTTTTTTTTAATCTTTATTTTTTTTTTTAATTTTTTTTTGATGAGATGAGATCATCTCTTTGACAACAACAACAACAGTGGTTTGTTTTCTTCTACTTTTGGCTGCTGCTGCTGTTTGTTTGCTTGCTTGGATGTGTGATGATGCATGTTCAAAATGTCTAGTGTCAAATCTTGGGCCAGGTGCCCAGGAACTTTGGATACTGCAATCAGTTTATGTACATGTGTTTGTTGAATATTTCGTGTGTCATGTCATTCAGCCAAGATGCTATGCTTTTATGAATGCATACCGAAATAAAGTCAATTAAGGTGGGAAAGAAAATGTTTCCAGAAAAAAGAAAAACTTGACTTACCTGTAAATCATAGCACAAATAAAGTTGAGCTTTGTTAGGTCAAAGATCTTGTTTTTAATGCAAGCTCCTTGTGTTTCACATTCATCTGAGATGTCTCCAAGCCTTAGATATTGTGTGATAAGGGAGATCAGACACAAAGATTTTGCCATTATTAATGCTTCATATCTCTTTGCAGTTTCACCAAAGCTTATGCCTTCTGTCTTCAGAAAATAGCATAAACACAAACAGTAAACAGGGTCACAAGGCAGATTTTGGATCAGCACCAAAACTCGGGACTGTACAGTTTATAAACAGGTAATTTATTTTCTTTCACAACGTCTTGTTCTTACAAAACGAGCTAATCTGATGCCTAGAAGAAATATAGCTACCCATCATAAGGTTAGACTGCACAGATTATATATCTAAAAAACATGAACTAAGCAACAAACTGAATGCAGACAGCAAACTGGTGGATACAGGGGAACTTTCTCTATCTACTTGTTGGAAAATGATCATGGGCCTCGCGGGGCTTGGCTGGTGTATGATTTTGCTCTTCCACTTTACATGGAATCCAGATTCTTTTGACGTTCCCAGCGTCTCATTTCATGTTTGCATGGGCATAGAAGTCAAGAAGTCATTGGGAGGATGGAGGAGGCTAGTTCTTCTTTTATCTTCACGGGAAATGGTGGCATCTGTTTCATGACTGCAGGCGTGTCATTCATCACACTGCAAAGAAGAGTTTAGCATTAGATGGTTTATTAATGGATATAATGGACAGAAACTAAATGGAAGAGAGAGAAAGAGGAGAGGGAAACAGAAACTCCTTCGATAGTTGATCCTATAAAGTATATCAAACTAAACCAGAAGCAAAGTGCAGGACTGTGTAGTTTATCTAGGCATCAAATAAACATTATGTACATGGCATATATGATATGATGCAGGAAAACAGTATTATTCAATTGATCTTGTTGATCCGCGTGGATGGTATGCAAGCCTCTTATCTGGCAGTAGGTTACTTGACCAGAATTTGAAATTAGAGTCCGTTTAGATGATGAGGATTTTGTGCACCTCTGACACCTCTGTTTAAACTCCAGGATCACCCATGGCTCCAATTTATATAGATGAAATGTTGGGATAGACAACCTACTAGTCTCCAAGAATATTGGATACGATTTGAAACAATCAGTGTAAGTATGGCGAACACAATCAGAAATTAAACAAGCTACCATGTGAATACTGATTACTATGGCATTAATCGACTCCATGGATATTGATTTCTTGCATGGCTCACACCAAAGGAATTGAAATGCTTAAATAGAAAATGTCAAAAGTCTAAGATATCGCAGCCTTATTGACGTGAGGTTTTCAAAGTAGAAAGGGGTCTCTACTACAAAAAATTGGAGGCTCAAGCCAGAACATTTTGTTAATTAATAAAAAGAACATAGCTGTTAGTTTAATATTTCAATTTTCTCTTAAATTTTTAAATAAAAGTCAATGTTTCACTTCATTAAATATTTGGATGAAAAACAATATACCATGAACACATTAGAAGTTTCTTCCTTACAAATTTGTTGATCATATTATAGAAGCCACAAATCCCAATATTTTGTTTCCACATCTCGTATGAAAACAATAAAATGATCTATTTTTTTTTAGTTAGTTATTTAATTTCAAAAATAAATCTGTCGCTTCTTTTTTAGTTTAACAAAGCTTAAACAACCATTCGATTTTTTTTTTGTTCCAACACATTTTAGTAATATTTTTAGCTTAACATAAGAACATGACAGTTAGATGAATAAATATTAGTCAACTACAAGCCCCACCTGCATCAGAAGTTTTGGATTCGCCCATGCTGACAAATGGATGCAATTCTTAATAGCAAAATTTACCATCACTTTCAACTAACATCTATAAACATTTTGTGTTTTGGGGGGCTTCTCACTGGTTAATGATCACAAAGATAAACTGTGACCAACAATGTTGTAATACGAATACCCCAAGTTAGAGTGAATAGTCCCACGTGAGATATACACTGAAAAGTGTTGGGCCCTCCAGAGGAATTCCATCAATCAACGACACACCAATCACCCGAGATTGGCGTTCCAATGCCGAGTCAATCACAAACAATATGCACGAACACAAATACAAAGAGATAAAGCGAAAAACAAACAATTTAACAAGGTTCGATAAATTGCCTACATTCTTGGGGCAGAGGGGAGAAGATCTTATTCAAACAACTGAGTTACAAATTGACTCGAAGATCCAAATTGAGAATCTACGCAATTCGTTATAGAATTCTATCAAACAAACTAACCTTAAAACTCTCAATACAATTCACCTCTCAAATGTTACCTTCAATTGGAACAATACCCCTCAATATATAGCCATAGAGTCCACGAAGAAAGAAAACCGAAACCTCTGAATTTAGATCATAAACAAATTCAAAACCTGTCTTGGATTCGCCCAGAATCCAAGCGATATCGACAGCCTGAGACACATCCTACTCCCGAGAAATCGTTGCCGACAGCCTGAGGCTGTCGACAAGAGTGAGCCTTACTGTTGGCGTGTCTGAGTATCAGTTGTCGACAGCCAGATGGGACTGTTGACAGCTCCTGCATCTGTTGCTGCTGCATGACTCTGTGCTAACTCCTCCAATGAGTTAAAAAAAATCCTACCAACAAGATTTTATACTCTCTCCTCATAATTCTCTACCTCATTAAAGATATTCAAATCTTAGCCAAACACAATATAGCACAATGTCGACTCAACCAGGCTGCACCAATGTGATTACCTACGTTCGCCCTGCCTGAGGATTAACTCATCCATAATTCATCCAAACGAGCTCAACCAACTGAAGCCAAATCTGCAGTAACGAACTCAACTGGCTGAGTTATATGGACCTCCTTATCAATACCGTCATGGAGAACAACGGCTTTCAACTTGAGCTGTCTAACTCACCAACTTGAGATCCATGTTTCTTTATAACCCGCTGTTGTGGATTCTTTTTGGTTCTCTTCGCTGCAAACAATTCAACCTGTTCAGCATCCAACACAGCTACACGATCTCCACCCGGTGTCACATCAGGTGAGATCCCAACTGAAACCGAATCAACTGAAGATGGTGGGGTAGTATCAACCTCCATCCGCTGCGGTCCCTCTATGGTCTTCATCCTCTCCACCTGCAGAGAGACAGTAGACTTCAACAATAAAGTCTTATCAAATGTGATATACCTGCTCAACGCGATCTTCTTGTTTTTAAAGTCTCATAACTTGTAACCTTTCAAGTTTCTTTTGATTCCCAAAATCACAAACTTCTTTGTTCGCGGATTCAGCTTGTCATCTTTGACACTGAAGTAGGTCGGACATCCCAATACCCGCAGCAAATCATAATTTTGAGCAGCTCTATCAGACCAAATATCTAACAGAGTTTTACCTCCTATCGTAGTTGACGACAAACAATTCATAAGATGACCAACATACACCAACACCTCAGTCCAAAATGATTTGCCTAATTATACATTAGACAATAAATATCGAACCTTCTGTAGTAAGAAACGGTTCATCTCTTTATCCACCCGTGTTTACCAACTGTGAAGTGTTTACCAACTGTGAAGTGAATTTCAGTACCATTGTTCTGGCCAAATTGTAAGAATCGATCCTTCTACTCCCCAATATGATCAAATTGGAGCATCTTAATCTTCCTACTAGTCTGTTTCTCCATCAACTTTTTTCACTTCACCAACATATCTAGGACTTCAAACAGTTGTCTCATAGGGTATACCCAACAACGCCTGGATAAATCATCAACAAAAGACACAAAGTACTGATGGTCTCCAAGCGATGCAGTCTTGATAGAATCCCAAACATCAATATGAACACAATCAAGAAGACTTTCCAAGCGGTGAATTGCGGTGCCAAATTTCACCTTCGTCTTCTTGTCCAGAAGACAATGTTCACCTAATTCTAAATTACATGTCAATGCACCTTCCAATAGTCCTTACTTTGCCAAAGCTTCCAAGGAATCCAAACTAACATGTTCGAGCCTCAATTGTCATAATCTGGTAAAATCGTCTTCCAACTATTTTAAAGTAACCAAATTTTTAGTAACTGTACCACCCTTCACGTAGTACAAATTGTTGCGTCGAATGCCCTTCAGAACTACCAACAAGCCAGTGGACATCTTGAGAACGCTCTCCAAAAGTCCCTTTCAGGTCATGTGCCTCCAAAATTCCACCTGAAATCAAATTCTTAATTCAACTGAGGTACATACCTCACATTATTCAACTCTCTTATCATCTCATCAAACAATTTAATGCGACTGTACATATCCCTTCAATATGGCATGTGCGTCCGTCCCTGAACATCACCACATCCATCTAATTTTTCAAAACTAGCAAATCACTCATGTTTGGGACAAATATGATAACACCCGTGTCCAAAATTCACTCAGATTCCTTGAACAGCAAACAATAAGGGTGATACAAAGTGAATAAACATATGAATCTGAGTCCGATCCATCGGCCTGTGAGTACCACCATTCGGTGTACTGACCACCTGTGCTAGATTTACCTCGGGCTTCGACTCCTTCTTGAGCTTTGGATAAACAATTTTTCAGTGTCCTTTCTCTTGTCCTTTCTCTCTACAATAAGCACACTGATTCTTTCCCAATAGATGATTACCAGTTTTTGACTTTCTAATATCTCCCTTGCCCTTCCAATTGTCCATGCCATCAAACTTCACCACATCGATCTTCGATTGGTGGATGTTCACGGTCTTCACCGTTGACTGATTAACTCCGGCCATTCTCCTCCAGAAAACATCAATACACAATGCGGAAAATCAAACGAAAATAGATCCAAACTAGATAAAGATCGAAACTTTACCTCAAATTGAAACTCTAAACGAGTTTCCAAACGATCTAGTCCACCAAACACGATCCTAACGAAGAATCCAAGTTGTTCTGAGATCGTCACATGATCCCACGAACAAACCAATGCCGCTCCAAGATCGACACATGATCTCCATCGAACAGACCACGATGCTTTAAGGATCGACACACGACCTCGACCGAACCTAAGAAGCTCTGATACCACTTATTGGGCCCTCCGGAGGAATTCCACCAATCAGCGACACGCAAATCACCCGAGATCAGCGTTCTAATGCAGAGTCAATCACAAACAATATGCACGAACACAAATACAAAGAGTGAGCGAGAAACAAACGATTTAACGAGGTTCGGTAAATTGCCTACGCCCTCGAGGCAGAAGGGAGAAGATCTTATTCAAACTGAGTTACAAGGGTTACAAATGATCTGAGGTTTGGCAATTTACTGTAGAATTCTCTCAAATAAACTATCCTAGAACTCTTAATACAATTCACTCTTAAATGTTACCTTCAATGGGGACAATACCCCTCAATATATAGCCACAGAATTCACGGAGAAAAGAAAACCGAAATCTCTGAATTTGAATCAGAAACAAATTCAGAATCTGTCTTGGATTCGCCTAGAACCCAAGCATTGTCGACAACCTGAGACACATCCTACTCTCAGGAAATCATTGTCGACTACCTAAGCCAAGCGCCTGTCGACAACATGAGCCTTTCTGTTGGCGTGTCTGGGTATTAATACCCAGCTGTCGACAACTAGACGAGCCTGTCGACAGCTCATGCATCTGCTGCCGCCTGCCTGCCTCTATGCTAACTCTTCCAATGAGTTAAAAAACTCTAACAATGTTTTACACTCTCCCCACAAAAAGTCCCTAATATATAATAGTTCTCATGAACTTAAGAATTAATTGTAGATTTTGAGGGAGGAATCGTGGAAAAAATCTTGGGGCATTACAAATGGTATTAGAGTCTAATACTAGTCGGAAGGGTGCGAAACTAAGTGTCACATAAAATCAAGTATTACATAAAGCAAATTACCACGCCGCACAGTGAAATCGTGAGGCCACCTCTAGAGACTCACATTGCCTATAAAGTGTTAATATAACGAGGATGCCATACCCTAAATGGGGGGATTATGTAATATCCCAAGTTAGAATGAATAGTCCCACATGAGAGATAGACTGAAAAAGTCTCAAACATATAATATTTTCAATGAACTCAAGAATTAATTGTAGCTAACATTTTTTAGGAAGGAACTGTGAGAAAAATACTTGGTGCTTTACAAGATAGGATCACCATTCACGAAATAGCCTTCTATGTTTTATGTCGGGCCGCTCTATTGTCTAAAGCTTTCCTTGGGCAAGAAATACTGAGAAGGGTTGATGTCAAAAATTAATAAGCACAAGCAAAGCTTGCCATGCCTAAGATCACCACACCCACATTTGGTACATGCCTACAACAGTTGGATAAATAAAATGCCCAAATGGATACAAGTCAAACTTTCTCGACTTTCATACATAAATGTCCAAGAAAAAAAATCAAACAAAAGATATAGTTGAGTTGTATGGTTGGTGTTTTCCCCATCATCCCCACACGACCTTAATGGAGGTTCATTAGCTTGAGTGGGTTGTAATGGGAAAGGCACTGAAACTTTTTCGTAGCAAGAATGCAACACACTTTTTGAACTTCTTAATCATCAAAATTAAATGCAATAATGAATATAGATGGTGACTCCACATGACCCACTTATCTCTTCAGCTTGTTACCGAAAATAATATATCCAACACTACACTAGCTTCCACTAAATTCTTCCCTTTTCTCCTTTACCTTTCCACACCCTGACATAAGTTGTCCTGCAACCGCACGTTCAACAACTGATCTAAGTATCCTCTCCACCTAAGTAAAACAATTTCTTTGTTCACGTTGCCATCACTCAAATAAAAACAACCTCAAACAATTTCTTTGTTCATGTTACTACATCTAATCCAAAAAGGCTACCGGCAAAATATTTTGAAGATGCAATCCAATCAAACAGCCATATGATTGACCTTTCCATTTGATATTAGTCTAATTTCTCAAGTCTCACATTTTTTTCATGGATTTCTCAAAAACCAGATGTAAATAATGTTAGTTACATCTTGATCTTATGGATACTGTATACATTTATCGTACCTTGAGAGCATGCAATAAATTTTTCCCTGATATCCTTTAGTTGAGAGCTCCTCATGGACATCTATTTGTAAGATACTACAGTATCATATACAAAACTATATATATTGGAGATGATCAAAAGGCATGCAATTATGAAGAGGACTGATCAATCATAATATACTTAGGCATCTCGTCTTTTTTTTACGTCTTGAGTCTTCTTATAATAGTATTAGCTGTGGCACAGGGATTACATTAAATACAAAGATCTATAATCCTTACGGAAGGAGATCATAAGATTTGAGGGAGTATGGATTTGTAAAAGACCATGAGTAAGTGCATGAAATAAAGTGTTTTTCCTTCTTAATTTTCTATTTTTTCTTTGTTCCCTCTATTTTTTTTTGGGTGTGTGCAGTGGTGGTGGTGGTGGAATCCAAGTTATTCCTCCTTTATTCTCTTTTCTCCCATTTTTCTCATATCTGTTTCTCTGTATATCTTCAATCATTTGCAACTTTCTGACGCTGTTCTATTGATAATAATCATCAAAAAATAATATGATTAACTTCCTGAAACAGATTAGTTTTCTGCAGAAATGTGAATGAAGCTTCCTGTAATTATCATCCGCATATTACTGCTTCCTCCCTAACCACAAAACAGACTTCAATTTTAGCCAAAAGAAACCCTAGCATTCCCACTCTAAAACAAAGTACTTGGCGCAAATCCTCATCCTCTTCATCATCATCTAAGCCTTAGGATGTGGTTGCCTATGTAGGAATGTTCGACATAAGATTTGACAAATTTTACAACTAGCTGTCAACTTGATGTCAATCCTCTCATAGTTAGTGCTAACTTCCTGTTCAAAGAAATTACAGACAAGATAGGGGCCTGTCATAATCCTAAATCCCCAGTTGACTTCCTCCAAATTCTCCTAAACGTGGGAAAATATCTAGAAGAAGGGGAAAGGATGATACATTTGCTACGGTGAAGTGCTGCTACAAATCTTGTATGAAGAAATTTCTTTGATCTGCCTTTAACTATCCCCATTGTCAACAATGTTAACTATAATGACTGTATCTTTATTGAACCATGAGCCAATCCTCTCCTTATATAGACTACATACAAAAACTAATGACTCGTAACGCTACCACGAATCTATAATACTCCAAAGACTATTAGGAATTTATAACCAAACAACTCTACTGATTAATTATAGCTAACTCAAAATACCTATTTTATTGGACACCCCCCTCAAACTCGAGATGGTATGACATATAGAATTGCCTAACAAAAACTAAAACAAATGTTTGCTGAAGTACTGAAAATAAATACCAACACAGAACCACCAAATGACAACATAAATATTGAACTGTTGATGCTGATGTTGATGCCCAACTGGAGAAAACCAATACAAACAAACTCCAATGATTCTCCCTAGGATCTGAACTGAAATCATTCTTCCGATCTTCCCTTGGGATCTCAAACGAACTCACACGATCCTTCCTTGAAATCTCAAATGATCCTCTCCTGGGACCTTAAAAGACATAAACCATACTCCCTTACGATCTCAAATGAACTCAAACAATCCTCCTTAGAATCCTAATCCTCTCCTGGGATCCTACAAAACATAATCTAGTACTGCATAATGGGAGAACTAGTTGGGTGTGGCCAGCTAACCCAAAAGATAAAAGATTGGGCCCCACTTAGGAATGAGGCTTCTAGCAAATTCTATTTGCTCTTCAAAACTACACCACGTGCATAGCACATGCAAGAAGCTAGTCCCAATAACTGAAAACCCTAAACTAAAACTGGAGGAGTCATGGTCTCCTCCGATCACTTTGAACGGTGTCAATTTGTCACTATAACGGATCAATCCAAGCAGAAGACAACCCAAATAGGACTCATGCATCTGCCATGCTTAAAAACTTGGATATAAATCGTTGGATCACCAGAACCGGCCTACAGTACTGATTTACGGCTGAAACAACGGCTGTTCGATTAAAATTTAAATTCTGAAATGGTTTCAACCTATGTTGCACGGACACGACAATGTTAAAATGGACACGACATGTGGACACGTAACAAAATCTTAAAAGTACACACGACACGTGTGTCGCGTATCGGACACGTTTCGGATACGACACGGCTTCATAATAGAACTGTCCGTGCTACATAGGTTTCAACTCTGAACCAAAATCTGAATCTGAGTAGAAAACTTCTTACTGCATTGCCCAAGGTGAATTCTCTGAAAACGAAAAACTATGAAGAAAGAATTGTAGAAAAAGAATTCCCAAAGACAATGATGAATTGAAAAAAAAAATTGATGAATAGTTGAATAGTAACCCACAATGAAAGTACCACTGACTACTCTTAACCGTGATGAACAGTATTGATAAACAGTAGCCAGATGAACAATACTGGTGAACGTGCAACAAGCAGTACCCGTGAACAACATTTTTATATTATTATTTTCATTAAAGATGATTTCCTATGAGTTTTAAGAGGAAGTAGCAGAAGATCTATAAAAGAAGAAAAAACAATTGTGAAGAAGATTGGTTGGATGCAAGAGAAGATGCGGCTACCGCTTAGAATCGCGCCTTGATATCATGTTAAACTATGGAGACTACATATTTATTGATTATCAAAAAAATTATAACACAATTATATAAAATCATGAGCAGCCTCTCCTTATATAAAGGCAATACAAAACCCAATGACTCGTAATACTACTAGGATAATAAGACTCCAGATAATATTAAGACTCTATAACCAAACAACTCTACAAATTAATTATGTCTAACACCAAATACCCTAACCATATCTAACAATCATCAAAACCTTTTCCGATTAAAAGGGCATCAGATATGGAGCATAAGGCTCCATTAGAAGATACGACAATATTTTAGGACAGCTGGCTATCAACCTGCCCTCTAAATTGGTGCTGAATTCGTAGTGAATGAAGCTCATTCCTACCAGATAAGAGTCTTTATATGACTAATTTTGCCTTTCCTTCCTTTAGAACAGCATGAATATCACAAAATTAAATGCAATAGAACCTCTTGCATGCTTATGAATAGTACATTGTTACATAGGTCAGGTTGCAGTGTTGCTACAAGAAAAGTAGTTTAACAGCACTAGAAGGACAATTGTGTAGACATATGTGGACTTCACCAAATGACAAATACAGAGAAATTTATGGAAAGTTCAGAATTATGAGGATCAAATGACAGACATATGTTCCATCTGAATCGAAAACCCTAAATATCTTAAATCTAAAAGTATATATGAGAATGGTTCACACTGGTAATCTCTAATTTGGGAGATAAAACATCATGCCTTCATAATTATGGAAAAATAATAGAGAATAACCAGTGCAAAACAAATTAGATAGCAGGGCACAAGTGTGACAATACTGTGTTCTTCACACATAATGTGTTTGTGCAAAACATGTACTTGCATTGATGTATGCATTATTGATATTTGGCAAAAAAGGAAAAGCACATACTCTCTCAAGATTGCAAACAAGTTGGTCCGTGCTTGGCATAATAGCACAATATTTTCCTGTGCCTATAAGAAAATAAAATAAGCATCATATAAACCAAATGCATGCAACAAAATGCATATTGTGTGTTGTTTCTTTAATTGCTTCCTGTTTACTAATGTGATTCACTTTGTCTCTTTGGCTTATACCGTGCCTTAGAGATTTATTATGTTAGCTGCTACAGAAGATCTTGTCATTTTATCTCTTCATGTAAACACTTCCAATTATAGGGAGAATTGGAGGCTTGCTCCTTGGTTACATTATCTGGAACTGCAGTTCCAAAAAAGGCTGTCTTCGACCAGTTAATTAGCCACCAAGTTTTTATGACTGGAACCTCTCTTGCCCACAGTTACCTCAGTAAGGAATCCGATACCAACTCAAGAGGGTTGATGTCAGCTTGATAACCCAACTAGATCAATTCTACGGTGGAGCTTTCTCAACTTTGAGTCTTGCTCCAAAGCCTGACCCATTTGTGGTAGGAGACGGTGTAAATGATAATGATGATGCTTCAGATTTACATGCAGGTAGTGATGACTTATGAATTATGTTTCTGGTGTGAGCTTTACCTGTAAACTAGATAGATTTATGGATACTTGCTTGAAAATTTGATCATTGCTCTCAAGTAGCTGTCCCGTAACGCCACCAATTTCTGTAAGAACAAACAAAGAACCCATCAGCTATTCTGCAGATAATTAAAAATCCTCGAACTTAGTCTTAGGTTGACAAGTTAAATAAAGAGGATAGCTTAGTTAGGTACTTGCCTGAAGTTTTGTACAGTATCATGTAACAATTGTATCTCAATATGGATATCTATATCGACATTCCATTACCTTCTCCATCAAAAACATTTCTCAAGGAGATTTCTACAAGCAGGCATTATTGCAATCATGTCATAATTGGAAAAAGAGACGTCTCTTCAGAATTTTCTGGTTAGGATCCTTCCAGTCATAATAGAACCTAAATCCTTGTTTACATACTCAATAAGCCTCTACATCTAAGTGATTATGAATCAAGAAAAGTGCTCTCAACAGTTTTCATCAAATTAATGGCATACAAAATGCTGAATTATGCCAAGAACCCTGCAAGAGAATGCAAGTATACCTGGCTAATGTCTATAACACTATCACTATTGTAATGTTGTGAACCCAACAGCAGCCTGTATTAGCAGCATGATAAGTACTGAATTTCAAGATGAGCTTGCAATGGAGCCTAATTTTTACTGAGGGTTAGAAGTGGGCACCAAAAGTTTGAGAAAGAGCACTGGCATTGGCGCCATCAGAGCTCGATGGAGGGTTAAGCATAAGAAGATGAAGTGATGTGAAACGTGTGATGCGTTTGAATCAGAAATCAGTGACATGATAAACTTTACTACGTTTCACTAACTATTACGATCTTGGGTAGGAAAACACTTAAAATTAATAATGCAGGATGATGAATTTAGTAAAACGTGCAAGTGCATTTGTACCGTTCGTAATTTAAATAAGTTAATGCAACTACCAGTTAAGATGGCAAAGCTTGTACCATCAATATATATGATCAGCAAACACAGGATAACAGAATCTTGAAATCTTACTATTTGTGATAACAGATTAAATCGATAAAATAATAGAGAATAATTATCAACCCACAAATAATAGACCGTGTTGAGAAAATTACCTATTGAGAATCACAGGAATCTCAAAAACCTGTAGTAGGTACGGATGCGAAGCTCTCGTCATCACGATCGTAACGGTACGAAGATCACCTGAATAGGAGTCTGGATGTGAAAATTGTGGCCAGAAAACGAAGCGGAGTCGCTTAACAGGTCTGGATCTGAAACCCGAACTTAACTCTCTTTGTTTAACTGCGGGTATGGTCACTCGCGAGTTTACAACTTAAACCCAATTTCTGTGAAACGGGTTCGGGTTTAGTTGAATTGAAACCCATATTAACTTCTTTATGTTTGCAAATGATGCTACTGAACCCAATTCGGATTGGGTTCTGCTTCTCTTTTGGAGGCTGGTAGGGGCAGGCGTAGTTAGCGAGATGGAGGATGCTTGGGGCTCTCGTTTTCGGGCGGCGTGAGGGCGGGTTGGGTTTGCTTGTATTGTGGAGAGGAGAGGAAAGAAAGGGAGATGGGCGTTGCTGTTTGGAGGACGAAGAGGGAAGAGTTTTGGCTGTGCATGGAGGAAAGGTAGTGAGGGTGTTGGGTCTTTAGTGTTTGTAGGGGAAAAAAAGATGAAGGAGAGGGGAAAGCTTGGGTGAGGAAACAAGAGAGAGGCTTGGCTGCTATTGATTTGTAGGGGAAGAGAGAGGACAGGGTTATGGGTTTAGAGAGATTAGAAATTCAATCTTAAAACAATTATGAGAAAAATCAAATATCTCACAAAAATTTTTTAATCAAAATTCTTCATTGCTTATTGTTAATACAATTGCGCCTTTATACAGGCTTTTACAAAAATTGAATCCAACTCAAACTTAAACTCAAACTCCTAATCTAAATAGAATTACAAACCAAGATTTAGAAATTGAAAATACCAAAATAAAGAAACTAAAAAAACAAAAATAAAAGAGAAAAACTCTAATAGTTCTTCAACTCGAACTGGGACTTCTTGGATCGTCTCTTCGGCTCTTTCATCTTGAAAAGATGTCTGCATCATGAAGGCATGTTTACATGAAGTCCTCATATAACAGGAAAAGCGCTTCGCAAGACAAAAGCAATGCTCATTCCAATCTTAAACTTTTTATGAAATGATAGAAATCACCGCTTGGTTACTAGAATTAGAAAGCAAGATATCAAATTATATGATTTGCTAAGAATCATCATTCAGGGACTTCTCATTGTTGGAAACCAATTCTACATCTACCAGCATTAATATTTAAGTTATTTATTAATTTATTTCTTTTTTTAAAATGACTGAATAGGATTGAAACATGTTCTACCATTAAGATTTTTAAAAGAACTGACAACAATATGACTTCAAATTCCTGGGATTGAAAAATAAGTCGCTCCTTGACCATATATATTAAAGACAAACCCACAATAACAATCATGCATAATCATAAATTGGAATTCTCAACAATCAAACCGACAACATATATTGGAAATTCATTGGAGTACAGGATTTAAATTGCAACGAGTGGAACGAGCATATTGGATTTTGTTAGGAGAAATAATTAGTATTATATTAGTATTAGTATTAGACTCTGATTAGAATTTTGTATTCTGTATCCGATTAGGACTCTATTGTGATGCCTATATATTTGGGGTGTTGCCCACAATCAATAATATATGAATAACTTTTTCTCTTTCAATCTTGACATGGTATCAGAGCAATAATCCCAAAAACCTAATTTCTACTTCATTTTCTCTCTAAAAAACACTATTTATCTTCCTCTCAAATGACCCGCCTTCCCACAGACTTCATCTCAACCCACAGACCCGCCCGCCGTCACTTTGCCATCGTCCAAAGGCCCGCCGTCGTGCTTCCTTGGTGGCCCGCCACCATCGAAAGACCCAAATACTCGCCCGCTGTCGCTTCTCCGCCATCCATAGACCCGACGCTTTGCTTCATAGTCCAGAGACCCAAAAACCAGTCGCTTCACTTGCCGTCCAAAGATCCACATGCCGCCGCCGCTTCGTCCTTCCTCATCGTCCAAAGACTAAGTTCGTCCGATGCCGCCACTTCAACACCATCAATCTCTGCCGGAGAACATTGTCGTCCTCATCATCGTGATGCCACCACTTCGTCACAATTTCGCCACCGACCCGACTACGAGCCAGCCCAAGCCGACTCAGGTTTGAAGCTACCACAGTATACAAGTATTGTGTACAATGTACATGCATGTCTAAGCTGCTACAGAGTACGGGTACTGTACATGCAAGGTTAGAAAGTTAAAAAAATTTTGTTTTGTGGATATAGAAGAAATTTTCCATTTGTTTTTAGGGTATAGTAGGAATTTTTCTGTTCATTTTCTGAGGAGGGAACTTTTCGTCTGTTTTATGATGATCGACTCTACTGACATAAAGACGGGTGAGTCCAGTGGTTGACGGCTCAGACGAGAATTTCTGAGATAGTTTCTGGTAAAATTACAAACTAAAAAACTCGATGGGAATAATTACTGACAGTGGAAGCGGGTAATTGAGATTTATGTGGCCAATTGAGAACAGACTAATCATTTGTTGGTGGATCCTCATACTCCAGTGACTGATGTTTGAACACTGGACGGTAACATCCTACTACACCAGATATTGACCACAATGGGACCTAAAATTCAGGATTTGGTACTTTATTGTATAACTACAAAGGAATTGTGGTGTTTTCTACGAGATCTCTACGGTGGCAGCAACAATATCAACAAGGCCTATGACGTTAATCGGGAGCTATTTCGGAAGAAACAAAAAGATCGACCTATGGATAATCATTATAGCGAGTTCAATCACCTAGCAGAGGAGCTTCGACACATTTTTGATCACGTCTGATGTGAAGCAAATGCAGAACTAGTAAATCGATTGATGATATTAACCTACTTAGGTAAGCTCAACCTTATCTATTTGACGGCTAAGCCTCAGCTTATGGGAAGCTCTGCTATGAGCTCCCTTCTGAAGATATATCATTTCTAGAAGAATGTCATTCCTGAGGGACATCTGACCCTATTACAGCAACCTCAAATAGATTTGCCTTAGCAGCGCAGGGAAGGCAAACAACTAATGGACGTGAGGAGGAGGTTGTGCTAACATGGAGGGAAGATGGGGCTATACTGGTGGACGCCTTGGAGGTTGCAATGGCACTAAAGGCGGATAAGGAGGTCCTCGAGGAGGACGAGAAGATGGCAATGTGGTTTATTACTACTACTGCAAAGAGTCAAGCCATACAAAGTATTAATGCCCCTTCTGAAAAGAAAACCAGCGAGAAGTGCATATGTCTATGCCACTATTCCAGATGACGAGCAGTTACGACATCTGATACACACCAAGATAATTAGGAATTAGGAAAACTTAAAGAAGAGAAAATGAAAAAAACTTATGCGACATCAATTTGAGCAGTTTCAGATATTCCAGCAGCAATAGAACACACAGGCTCAGTCTTCATCCTTCTTTACCACTCTCGCTCAAACAGGTAATCCTATATCTTTGTCTTACATTGTCTGTTTCTCATACTTAGATTATAAATTCAGAGGCGACTGATCACATGACTGAAAACTGAGGCATTGTCTTCTTTTACTCCTACCTTAAACCTTAAATTTGTGGTCTTAGCAGATGGCTCTAACACACCTATTCAGGTATTAACACTGCCGTTACCATCCCTACTCTTTCTTTATCATCTGTCTTCTACTTATCTCATTTTCCTTTTAACTTATTATCAGCAAGTAAGATTACCAAAGTTTTGAATTGTACAGTGATATTTTTCAACACATTATGTATTTCAGGAGCTTGGGACGAAAAAGACGATTGGCACAGGCCGTGAGCGGAACGGACTCTATGAGCTAAAGTTGGCATCCGATCAAGTGCTTGTATAGCACTTCTTCAGCATTTGAATATCACTGTCAGTTAGGTTACCCTTCTCTACCTGTACTAAAACTTCTTGTTCCCTCTTTAGGTCAGGTTTCATCTTTAGAGTGTGAGTCTTGTCAGTTAGGGAAACACTATCGTGTGTCTTACCCTAGTCGAGTCAATAACAGGGCTGATAAGCCATTTAATTTAGTTCACTCAAATGTATAGGGTACATGTTCATTACCTTCAAAATTAGGTTTAAAGTATTTTGTCAGCTTTGTGGATGATTATTCTCGAGTTACATAGATATATCTGTTGAAATCTCGTTCTGAAGTATTTTCTATGTTCAAACCTTTTTATTCAGAAATAAAGAAACAATTCAATTTCAGTATTAAAATTTTGAGATTTGATAATGCTAAAGAAGATTTGGATAACCACTTCAGTCAATTTTGGAACAAAATGAAATCTTACATTAATCCTCATATATTTACACTTCACAGCATAATGGGGTAGCTGAACATAAAAACAGGCAACTTCTTGACATTGCTAGGACTCTCTTATTTCACAGACACGTACCAAATTTTTTTCTAAGTGAAGCCATTTTGACTGCTTGTTACTTGATAAATCGAATATCATTCTCTATACTATAAAATAAAATCACATATTCCATCCTATACTCGGACAAGGACTTGTTTCCTCTGCCTCCAAAAATATTTGGGTCTCTTTGTTTTATCCATAATCATAGCCCTTCATAAGACAAAACTTGATTCTAGGTCTTTTTGAGAGATTTTTTTTGGTTACTCTAGAACTCAGAAAGGGTATAAATGTTTACTCCAGAACTCAAAAAGATTATAAATATTTTTGTCCGTTTAAGGCAGATATTTCTTATTGTCTGATGTTATTTTCTTTGAGTCTAAACAGGGATTTCCACATCTGCTTCTCCCTTAGTGTCAGAGGATGACTATGCTTATCTATTCTATCGGGAGACATTATCAATAGTGACAAGTCACCTTCTAAAAATGTTATTGGCAAAAATCCACTTTGATTTCAAGATCCGCTTCAAATCTACACACGACAAATCGCTCCTCATGCGCCATCGCCAGCCTCAGTACCATGTTCTGCACAAGAGTCAAGTGAGGCTATCACTGCTCAATTACCTGGTACTTCTACTTCTGATGATCTTCCCATTGCATTTCGAAATGGAAAACATACTTGTACTCGGCATTCTCTCTCAAATTTTGTTTCTTATTCTCATTTATCAACTTCTTTTCATTCATTCATTTCATCCATCGACTCACACTCGATTTTCAAGAATGTATCAGAAGTACTATCTATTCCACGTTGGAATCACACGATTCAAGAGGAGATGACGGCCTCAGAGCAGAATGGGACATGGGAGTTGGTCACACTTCCACCAGGAAAGAAAGTCGTTGAGTGTAAATGAATTTACACTTCAAGTTAAACCTCGATGGCTCTTTGGCTCGCTTAAAGGCGAGATTGGTAGCCAAAGAATATTCACGGTGTATGGACTAGATCCAAGTGTATGTCGTTGCTAATGACACCAGGATCTGCACGGATATCATCTTCGCGACTGATAAGAAGGAGCGACTTCCTCAGTTGGACATCAAAAAGTGTTTTTCTCAATAGTTTCTTGCTGAGGAAGTTTATATGAAGTAACTACAAGGATTTGTTGCTCAGGAGGAGAGTACGAAAGTTTGTAGGTTGAAAAGCAACTCTACGGTCTGAAACAGACTCCAAGAGCCTATTTTGGGCGTTTTGCATTAGTAATTCAGGAATTTAGACTCTGTCGACCAGAGAAAGATCACTTTGTATTTTGGAGGATACAACATGGGATGAGGATCTTCCTAGTTGCATATGTCGATGATATTGTGATCACAGGAAATGGCACGAAGAAGATTTGCATAAGCAGTTTTAGACCAAGGATTGTGGATTCCCGAAGTACTTCTTAGGTATTGAAGTGGCCAGGTCTAAAAAGGGGATTCTTCTGTCAAAAAGAAAATATGTCCTTGACTTGCTTTCAGAAGCTGGAATGTTAGAATGTAGGAGTATTGATTCTTCAATGAATGTGAACACAGAGCTACTACCAGATCAGGGAGAGCTTCTTGAGGATATTGGACGGAACAGAAGATTGGTGAAAAAACTGATCTACCTGACAGTAACCAGATCAGAGATTACATTCGCAATGTGGTGAGTCAGTTCTGTCAGCACCAAGGACTACTCACTTGCAGGCCGTAATAAGATTTTGAGAAATCTGAAAAAGCTCCAGGGAGATGACTTTTTTGTTCAAATTATGGACACTCAGTAACAGGCTTCTCAGATGCGGACTTGGCGGGTGCTTTTTGATAGGAAGTCGACCACAGGATATTGTGTCTTTTTTGAAGAAAATCTTGTGTCATGAAAAATCAAGAAGCAGAGTGTGGTCTCTCAGTCCAGCGCAGAATCAGAGTACATGATAATGGCAAATGTGACATTAGAGCTAATCTGTATTCTGTATTTTGTATCTGATTAGGACTCTATTATGATGCCTATATGTTTGAGGTGTTGCCCACAATCAATATTATACGAATAACTCTTTCTCTCTCAATCTTGAGAGATTTAAAGCTGAATGATGCTAAATATAGTGAAATGCAGCGAGCAACAATGTGGACTCCATCAGACCATCACCGAAAAGGAATCCATGTATCCAACAAATAAAGGTCATGTCACAAGAAAATCCATGTCAATGATAAAATTAATGACATGATACTCTTTCAGGCTCCAATAGTCGTATTAGGAGGTATGAGGCTTACTATAAAATGCGCGCGGGGGGGGGGGGGGGGGGGGGGGGGGGG